>AWUE01021283.1:0-82995 GCA_001974825.2 Corchorus olitorius
ATTTTTTTAATATTAATTATAAAATTTTCGTTTGAATCCATTTCCGGAGTTCTTGGTTATTCCACGTTCTTTAGCGTTCTTGAAGATTAGAAATGTTCTTGAGTGTTCTTGAAATTAGAAAGTTTGAAGAAAATATGAAGAAAGGGCAAAAGTGTAAAAAGGGGGGCGGTAAGAAGTAAAAGGGGGCGGTATTTAGCAATTCAGTTTTTTTAATAACATTAATAAACTTTCATCAACGGTGAATATTTGCCATTTTTTTCTCAAAAGTTACTGAAAAACCTATAATGATCACAAAAGAGATATAGTACTATCCACTAATTCAATAACCTTACATCTTTTGTGATTTTGGTTATCATATTTCTTATTACATTTTTTGTAATTTTGATTATCATATTTCTCCAAAATTTCACAATTCAACCAAACATACCCGGATGTAAGTCAAATTTCCATATAAGGTTATAACTTATAACTAAACTTAATGCAACATAAGGAAGTATAAAATTAGGTGTACAAAATTGGTTCCTAATTACCAATTCATATGTCCTTCCTTTTTTTTGGTGATAGAGAAATAATTTATATACTATATATGCGTATTGGCAAGTTGAAGTAAAATTAAAATTGATATCTCGCTATAACTTTACCAAATTAATGAATGATCAATGTGATCTAAAATAACATAGCAAAAAGGTAATGATCTTATTTAAGGTTACAAAAAAAAAAACTATAATGATCATTAAAAAGGCATTATACTACTTTCAACTAATTTTTTCAGATAACTTTCAACTAATTTAATAACCTTACATTCTTAGCAATTTTGGTTATCAAATTTCTCATTTATGCTTACTAATTAGAAAGCTAAACTATAGTATTATATCAAGAAATGTAGCAACCTTACATGCTTAATAACTTTATCAATGGTGAATGTTATTAATTTTTTAAGTCTAAGATTACTAACAAAGTTGTAGTGAATAAGATACAACACATTATTATTATATATAAAACTATACCAAAAAAAAGTAGTTGAACATTAGTGGTTGATTTATTAAATTAAATTAGATCAATGTCAAACAAAATTTCAAAATTATAAAAGATATTAAAAATTCGATTTATTTATCAATGGTGAATGTTATTAATTTTTTAAGTCTAAGATTACTAATAAAGTTGTAGTGAATAAGATACAACACATTACTATTATAATATATATAGAACTATACCAAAAAAAAAAATAGTTGAACATTAGTGGTTAATTTATTAAATTAAATTAGATCAATGTCAAACAAAATTTCAAAATTATAAAAGATATTAAGATCCGATTTAATTATTATTAAGGAAACAATATTTCTTTTTTTTTTTGCCAACAAAACAATATTTCTTTTTAGTCAATACTTTTGCACAAATACCTAAGAATTTGAATTAAAAAAAATACCTAAGAATTTAATTAATGTAGTTATTTCAGTTATTATAGTATTACATTTAATTAATGTAAGTATTTTAGTTATTATATATATTACATAGGAATTAAAAATTAATTGAAATAAGGGTGCGGTAAAAGAAATTATAAATTTTAATGTAATAACAATATATTTAATTTAATTGATAAATGAAATTACATATTGAACCTTAAAAGTTTAATTTGATAAATACATGTTTGCCCTTTAAATGAATACTAAACTTTTAAAATTAATTTTATCAAAAAAAAACTTTTAAAATTAAAAAGGTTATTTTAGATATTTCAGGTCAATGATTTTGAAGTTTAGACTTATATAGTATATAGATATATATATATATATATATATATTTAGTAGTTTAGCACTTTTTATATTGATTAATGAATCATTTAATTGTGATCATTATTATATAAATTTTATTATATTCATATATATAATAGTTATATTTAATATTAAAAGGAAATATGTTTTTTTTAAATAATAAAATATTTTATTTTATAATTTATTATTAAATTCAAATTATTTCGGATTCGGGTTCGGTCTCGGATCGGGTTGGGGTAGTTTCTGGCTCGGGTACTTTCGGGTTCGGGATGTTAACTTTTCTGATCAACTCAGGTTTGTTGGGTTCAGGCGGCTTTCAGGTTTCGGGTTCATTTTACCAGCTCTAATATAATTTGTCCCTTAAATGGTATGTTGTGTTAAATTTTCTTTCTTTATATAAGTTCAATAAATTTGAATATATGAGTTTCGATACTTTTATGCACAGCCTTACTATACTGTCTCTGTCCCATGATCCATAATATAAGCAATCGCAATAGATTGTATTTTTTAGTTTGGTTAATAAATTTAATTTCTCTCTAAAACATATAAATAAAAGCATTCCATCATAATTTCTATAGATTAATTTTGTAATGTGTGGTAGAAATACAACATAAGGTAGAACTGCAGAAGTATATAATTAAAATCTACAATTTGGAGAGAATTTGCTGTTGGCTTTGTAAGATGAGCTGCTTCCTCAAGATTTTGCCTGCCGCTGATTTTGGAATGGTATCTATGAATCCCACTCTTCTCACTTTCTTGTAAGGAGCCACCTGAACATTTCATATATAGCAAGTTACTTCCCTTAAAAGTATATATTCATTTTCTTATCACTATTCATATTTTCTTTTTCTCCATTGCAAATGAGTCTCATCCCGAAATTCGAATTCGAGACCTTCAAAGTTATCCACTGTGGGTAGTTTTTTAGATCATTTGAGCTAGAAGATTAATTTTAAAGGGTTTCCAAAATACCAACCTGGCCAGCTACAAATTGAATGACTTCTTCCTGAGTAAGTTTAGCACCAGCTGCTTTCACCACATATGCCATTGGTATCTGCCCTGATTCTTCATCTGCAATCCTGCAAAAAACAAAAAAAGTGTTAAAAACAAGTGCAAATATATGCACATGCACGCACGCACACGCACACATATACACCCTAATTCGCCAAGTGTACGCACGGTATCACTGCTGCATCCACAACTTTGGGATGGCTTAAGAGCACAGCTTCCAATTCTGCTGGAGCCACCTATATGAAAATTTTGTTCTGAACCAATTAGTCAATGTAAAATTAAAATTCTTGAAAATGCAATAATTAAAGTCAAATTATATATAATTAAGGTTGTCAAGATTCATAATCTTAATCACTGGAACTATATAAGACTGATGTGCATTTAAACTTATGTTAAATAAGATACCTGATAGCCATTATGCTTGATAAGCTCCTTGATCCTATCAACAATATAAAGAAACCCATCTGCATCAAAATAGCCAAGATCCCCAGTTTTAAGCCAACCATCTTTATCAAATGTAGCAGCTGTTGCTTCCTCATTTCCCAAATAGCCTTTCATAATTGTAGGACCTTTTAACCAAAGTTCCCCTTCCTTGTAAGGTGGCAAACCCAACCCTGTTTCAACATCCACAATCTTAGCACAAAACATTGGGAGCAACCTTCCACATGACCCTGGATGAGCTTTGGCGTCCTCGTCGGACACGAAAACCGAGGTGGCCCCTGTGCTTTCGGTTAGCCCGTAGCCTTGCCTAAGCTCAATCCAGGGGAATTGTTCCCTAAATGCATCAGTCAGTTCCTTGCTCAAGGGTGCAGCCCCTGAACCAATTCTCCTCAGACTTGACAATTTGCTATTACCTTTGCAATACTTGACCAGGTTAAGTATCACAGGGGGAACAGCAGGAAGATTGTTCACTTTATGAGTCTCAATTGCATCCAACATTGCTTGGAAATCGAATTTCGGCATCAAAACGGACGTGACACCGGCACATAATAGTCCTATCCCGAAAAATCCTAGGCCATATATGTGAAAAATTGGTATGAACCCCAAGAATACGTCATTTAAGGATGATGTACCTTCGGCATTCCATTTTACAAGTCTACACATTGTGATGAAATTCGAATGTGTTAATATCACACCTTTGCTTGTTCCAGTAGTACCCGAAGAATACAATATCGCCGCGGTATCTGACTGATTAATCTTGGTTTCGGGCAATTCGTCATCATGTGGATCACAACATTTGATTAATTCTTCAATAGATATAAAATCTTCGTCACTTGATTGACCATATGTGACAATTATAGGCACCCCAGTTGGTTTGAGCTTATGTAACTCCTCAGTAGCAGAGATGGCGAGTTTCGCACCCGAATCAAGCACTTGCTTAGCTATTTCTGAAGGGGTGTTAATTGGATTGGCTGGTGAGAGGATTGCGCCAAGTGAAAATATTGCTAGGCACATAATTGGGTACAAGATTGAGTTTGGGGACAATACAAAAACGACGTCGCCTTTGCGAATTCCGAGGTGGTAAAGGCCGGAAGCAAGGGATTGAATCGATCGTTTAACTTGAGCAAACGTGAGTTCTTGATTTGTGGATGAATCAATGTATGCAATCTTTGATTCGGCAACATGAGGATGTGGGAATTGTGATAGAACAAATGAGGTGATTCCAAGGTAAGGATTAGTAGGAACTTTGAGATGCTCACCAAGATGAACTAGGGAGGTATAAATTCCGGTACGCGAATCGAAGCCACTCCTGTTGATCGGCGGCTGAGAGTTACCGGATTCTTCCTTGATGGGGGTGGTACCCCACGATTCTTCAACTGACATTTTTGTTTTTTTGGTTCAAGAATTTGGGCTAAGCTATAGAAAATGGCCTGGGCCAAACTTTGTGATGGCACTTGACATATAAAATGTTGTTGATTTGATTATATGCATCATTTCCCATACGTACTTTCCAAATAGTGGATGTCGATAAGCACAAGAAAAATTGTCATCTTCTAGCTTTGTTATTTCCAATTGTGGGCCATAGCCTCTCAATAATAAATAAATAAAATAAGTCAAAATTAAATTCGGATATCCTCTTTCTTATGTGTGTGATTTTAATTTACATGAGAATGATAATGAAAGATATATAAATGGACCTTAAGAAAAAAAAAGATATATAATAATGAATATATATAATTTTAATAAATATAGCTTATAAACTGTTGTAATCTCTTGACAGAGTGTTATACATTTTATATATTCTCGGGTGGATCTTGTAATTTCTTGTAATTTAGTGATCATATATAGTATTTGTTTCACTTTAAGAAGAGCCTTAAATGATGTCCATAGCAGGATTTTACTTTTGCCTTTCTTCCTAGAATGGATTACCCAATATATAGTTTTGCGTCAAAAGAAAAAAATCTTTTGAAGAGTTCTTGCGTTAAAAACTTTATGACAGCATAGGGGTGTGCCAGTCAATTTGCTGAAATTGACAAAAAGGTTGTAGAAACATGAACTGGTGCGCGAAACAGCAGATTTAAATATCAGAGCGATTTGTGGGGACTTAATCAAAGTCACACCGGAGCATTTAAATCATTGGATCCACAAGATAAGTCTTCCTAAATTTGCGTCATCAAGCTGTTCTTGATTGAATTTGAGAGAAAAATAGCAACAGATTGTTATTGCTGAGAGAAAAACACGTGTACAGTGTTTGGATGTCCGGAGACAAGATTGAAATAAGGAAATATTGAAGAACGAGTAAGAACTCGTGATGAACAAGAAAAAAGCGTGGAGCTTTTGAGAGAAAATAAGCACGGAGCTTGGTTTTTTGCGCGAAACAAGTTTGTAGCTGCAGGAGCTGGTTTGAGATGTGTGTGATCTGTTGAAGCTCTGGAATTGATCCCTTCATATAGGGGGTGGTATGGGCCTTGAATTTAATGGGCTTGACTTCCTCAGGAAGGTGATTTCAACTTCTTCAGGTTGGTGACAACTTCCAGGAAAGAGAGGTGAAGCTTCCTTCTTCTTCTGATAGCTTCCAGAAGCAGGGAGAGGGAGAGGAAACACCTGGGACGCCTCCTATCTTCTAGAAACACGTTGGTCTTCCTCCTTGTCTTGTAATTTTCGTCCTTCTCCTCATCCTGGTGCAATTTAGCATGTCTCTGTTGCCTCCTCTGAGTTGGAATCAACTAATCTAACTAAGAGATGGCCTCCGAATATCAAGATTTGGACTCTTGACATCAAATCCACGAAAGTGACTATACTCAGTCATATTTAGCTCATCAAATTATAAAAATAAGCTTCAATTATGAAAATGTCTTAAACCGGGGTGGAAAAGCCACTTGTCCTTAACTGAAAAGAGTGTAAAAGTTACCACCGATATCCAAAATGGCTCAAATTTGATATCTAGCCATAATATCATGTATCTAAGGTAATGGAACTTGTTTGGTTCGAAAATCATGCCTAGATCACCTTAAACCGACAACTTATCCTTAATTGAAAATTGAGACAAGTTTTTCGACTGTGTCAGAATGAGATGAAATTTCACCAGTAGGTGCGGCATGGGACAAGGATCATCATGGTATGCTTCTTTTCTAGAGCCGCACCCTCTAGCTAGGTCAATTCCACTGATTTCGTCTTTTTGTCCTTAATTGAACAAAATGCGAAAATTGTAGTTTTGCCTCCCGGGAGATGGGAAGTAGCTAGGCGGTCTTGTTAGGGTGAAAATATTGAGGAGGTGTGAGGTTTAAAATCTCATGCTTGTCTCTCATAGATAAGTATTTCTCTTGCTGACAAACTTTAACTCTCTGCCTCCTTTAAATTGCAAGAGAAGGAGACAGTTTCCTGAAACAGGGCGGCCCCTCCTGAAACATAGGAAACGGCTTGTGCTTGGTGTTGTAAGTCCATGAGATGTATTCCATCTCCTGACATGGGATACAACTGCTCTTTTTGTTGTCTGTCTCCTGCTGACAGCCTCATTAAAAGGAGATCTCCTCTTAATTAATTTTCCTGCCTCCTCCCTAGTATAGGGCGGCATTAATGGGAGAATAATAATAATTATTAAATAAATATTTATTATTTATTTAATAATTTCGGCCTTAATTAATTAATTACAAGAATTTCCTAATTCAATTAGAATCAGGGTGGTGCAGAAACCAAGTTTCATCCGGATTTTTAATTAAATCTCGACCACACATCTTGACATTATTCTTGTAAAGACCAATTTACCTTCAATTGTAAATTAAGGTATAAATAATAGCAATTATTTAAATCCATGTTTTTATCAGCTACCTATCCTTGTAATTAGCTAATTGTTCAAATTCAGGTATGGCTAATACATCATTTTTATTTAAGGACCATAACCTTTTTGCCCTTGTACTTGATTGAGGTTGTTAAGCTTTAAACCCTATATTTATAGAACTGAGAGTCACTTGTAACGGTTAAAATACCTGGGAGGTTTTTGTACTGCACAAGAATGTTTAATTTCGTGTATGTACTCATAAAGCGATCAATATAGTCCATGTACTCACAAGATTGTATCAATTGAGTCCAATAGATAAAGACACAATAAGGACTCAATTGACCCAATCTTATGAGTACATGGGCTAATTTGACCCAATATTGTGAGTACATGGACTATATTGATTGTTTTTTTAGTACAGGGATGAAATTGAACCTTTTTATACAGTACAAAGACCTCCAAGTATTTTCACCCACTTATAGGAATAGGAAACTAACGTTTTTGACTTGTAACATATAAGAGTTTGCATGCAAGCCCTTATTTGTCACAATTCGTAAACGTTTAACCATTAATTAATGGTTTAATAAACGTTTTGGCCCCTAACTTTGTAAGAAATGGATAAATTAGTTCTTGAACTTCCAAAATTGCTAATTGCATACATGAATTTATAAGAAAATGACAAATTAGTCTTTTTAGATGGAAATTGGAATTCCATTAACAATTGGACGGAAATTGATATAAATCCGATAAACTTCATCCAATTTTTGTCCCATTGTTAACGAAATCTAACCTATTTCTGTCCAAAAGCGTTAAATTTTCCAATTTTTACAAGTTTCAGGTGTACAATTGATAATTTTGAAAGTTCAAGAGCTAATTTGTCTCTTTATTACAAGTTCAAGGGCCAAAACGTCTATTAAACCAATAATTATTATCAAAGTTAAAAACTTAAGTTTTGAATATTGAAACATAAACCGAACAAAAAAAAAAGGTTGGGAAGCGAACTATCCCTATAAATTCATCTATCCCATTTATTGTGTGTTATAAATTGAACATTCATCATGCATAAAATCTCATATATATAATTATAATATATATATATATATATATATATTTAATAAAGGAAATATTAATTTTATGACTTCACTCTAAAAAAAATCTTTTATTTTCAATATGTATCATCCCATTATCAGTTGAGTTTGAATTTAAGAGTCTGTTTGGAAATTTTTATAGAAAGTAAAAAGATAGAAAGTCTTTCTATAGAAAGTTTAGGATTAGAAAATTTTTTCTTAAGAAAATACTTTAGCATGTTTGTTTAACCTCTAAAGTTTTAATTAAATTTCTAAAAAAGTGCTTTAAAATGTTTGTTTGATTTGTTATTTTCCAATGAAAATAAAGGTAAATTTATTAAAATACCCTTGATAAATATTCAAAATTTTAAAACAAGACATTTTTAAGTAATTTTGTCCCAAAATCACTTTCATTAGAAAAGTGAGAAAGTGGTTTAACATCTCCCAGATGTTAAAGCACTTTCTCACTTTGGAGAGAAAGTACTTGGGTCAGTTAAACTTTCTTACCCTAAACTTTCTCTTAAAAAAATAACCAAACATGCTAAAATTGTTTTCTACCCTATACTTTCTATAGAAAGTGATTAAATTATGGATTTATATCTGATGCACTGACAATATATGCATTCTATACACTGTCAAGCCACCAGATTTTGACACCTCATCAATGAGTAAAACATAATATTTATAGGTCCTTCAAAATAAATAATAATAATAATAATAATAATACAATAATAATAAAAATAAATAAATAAAAACAAAAAAGAAGGGCTACCTTCCCCAAACTAATAGTGGACGGAGATAAAAAACATAAACTTAAGATATATACTTGCACAAATGAGTTTATATAAAGTGATTTAATAACTTTTTTTTTTTTGGTGCGAACAACCAGGCTTGATTTAACAGGATCGAATTCCCCATCGATATTTTCGTACCTAATTCGTGTCTATATCTATATCTACATAATCGATGTGGGTGAATATTAGTGACATTGATTTTTGTTGCGAGAAAAAATGTCTATTTCACTACTTGTATTGTATCATATGTGACATTGTGATCTTTTGAAATGGTCGGCAAAGGTAATATTATATGTATGGTGTAGGTGTATGATGTATGATTATGAAGACTTCATGAGTATAAACCAATAGAAAAAGGACTTCAATTAGAGAATCACATAAGGAATCCAAAAGGAATAAACTTCAATTTTCATGACATTTATCACTTTGTCACCTTTACAGTAGTCGGCAACTAAGTACAAAAATAACAGGCTAACTTCCTCCATAATTATGCATCCCTACAAATACTATATGTTTATTATGATTCTTTTTTCCTTCTTTGAACTTGTCTATTCTAAACTAATTTTATAGAAAAATATTCCGTTTGTTTTTAATATAATTTAAGGATTTATATTTAATGTAATGTGGCAGTCGGTTTCGGTCGGTTTTAGATTAAAAAATTTAACCCCGATAACTGATCGTCACATTGCGTTCGGTTTCGGTTTTAATAAAAAAAAATCACTAGAACCGAAAAACCACCTCAAGTCGGTTTGACGGTAGTCGATTTAGGTGGTTTTAACCGTCAAATGCTCTCTCCTACCCTTAATTGAGCCGATTTTGTAACATTGGGCCATAATTTGAATTTTTTTTAACTATAGGTCATAAATTGAACATTTTTGTAATCATTGAACCCTTAAATGATATACATTAAAGCCATAAAAAAGCACCACAAACACCTCCTAGAAAAAGCCCAAGCCCAAATAATTTGTCATTCATTAAAATCCAATTTTACATATTTCTAGGTCTAAGATAGGGTTGGTAGTGCGTATATCCGCTTAATTTTCATCATTCATAACCGAAGCCATTTAACTATTCATCATCCAAATTCACATAAAGAACAATTTAAATTTTAAACTTAATATTCAAATCCGCAGCAAAACCGTTTAATGATATACCACATCACTTCACTGTTTATTAAGCGGGTGTGTAAAAAAGACGAATCAGAATCCAAAACCAATTAATTAGCCAAATTTCATGCTTCAAATGGATTTTACACAATTTTTAGGTTGATACCTACTATCTAAAACCGTTAACGGATTTTAAACTATTTATATATAGATGAGATATCCTCTATTTGAAGTCCTAAACTCGGAACCGCTCTAAATATGCAACAGATAATGATTTAACTATCCAAAATCGTTCTAAATCTGTTTATGAAGCAATTTAAATTTAAACGATTAAAAATTTGTCGGATTTCAACTAAATATCCATCTATTGTGGTCCCTAATCTAAAAGAGGGAGGGAGGGAGGGAGGGAGGGAGAAGGCAAGACAAGGATTTAAACCCATGCTCGTTAGGTTAACTTTTGTTTTTATCTCAAATTTGACTTGATATACAATTTTTTTAAACAAAAGATTTACATGATATATTGATTTCAAAATACCATACTATCTCATAGAGAATTTGTCACCTCTTTTTTTCCCCTGTTTGTGATTTGTGAACAAGGATATCCCAAGTCATTTAGCTTGAAACTAATCCCTTTTGGACTAGGCTCATAAACTGTTAAAATGTTTAATCCATCTCAACAAATACGGTTCCGGAAGATCAAACTTTTTTTTTTCTTCTTATGAAGTTTAAATTTTTCATTGTTTTCACAATAATTGTAACAAGCAGGACGGCCTGTGCTTGTGCTGCAGTCATCTTCTTATATATTTTTTGTAGTTGTTTAAGTCGGTTAGTAAGAACATATTACATTGGCTGTAAATTAATCAGTTAGGAGAAACCCATACATCGAAACAAATAATTCGCATATATAAAGCAAAACACATGACATCTCTTTCATTCTAAAAGTGTATTACCTAAATTCTACTCCATCTCTAGGTAATTCATCAAAATAAAGCTAATATTCTACTCCTCCATCTCTAGATAATTCATCAAAATAAAGTTAATATTAATTGTTGCTTGAAATGTATGTTGATTATCTAAAAAACATAGTACGATACGGTCATTTTTTAATCTTGATTGCAATTGTTAAATTAATGAACTCGGGTAGGTGGAAGAATTTGCCTTCAGCATAAAGAAGGGCTTAATTTTTGTAGTCAAGGAGCATGTATAGTTGTCGTAGGAAAGTTGAATTAGTTGAGAGCATTTGCAGGAGCATATGTAATTTACACAATACATCACAAAATGATTGTACTTAGCATTGGTTAACTGTGTTTTTGGAAATGTGGAAATACACTAAACATAAGCAACTAATAGAAACCTCAATAAAAAGAAAGTCGAATGATAAATAAAAAAAACTTTTTGTAAAATAAAAGAGGAATAAGGAAATGTTAAATTTAAGTGTCAAATAATATAATCAACAAATAAATCCAGATTTACCTCAAAATGTTGCGGTGAGAAGTGAAAGCTCCCCAGTTTAGGTTATGTCATCCTAAGGCGCTGCTAAATTAAATTGAAGGATCTTATCAACAACCACCTGGAAATTTTAGGAAACAAAATGGAGTCCATGTGAAACCAATTCAGAGAAATGTTAGGGAAGAAGAAACCCACCCAAATAGAATTGAAGACGAAAGGAAAATAAAACTGGAATGTCAATAGTTTACCCATGAATCAACCATTATTGCAGATACATTTATAGCACCAATCCTTTGGAATTCCGGCAGAGGAGTTGAACCGGTAAATCCTAATATCCACACACAATTAATATGTAATTAATACATACTTAATCATAAATATAAAAATAGTAAATTACAAAAAAAGACAGCAGGAAAAGTAAGGGAGGAAATTCATTGAGGGTCTTTTTAGTCACCCGAAAAGTGAGAAAAGACCAAAAAAAAACCCAAAGGAGGCACCACATTAATCCTCAATTTGGCCTTTAAGTAATTTCCATAGTCACTAAAAATAATATATAGTATACAAGCAGGGCAGTCTGCGCTTGCGCTGCAGACATCTTCTTATTTGGGTTATATTTTTGTTTTGAGTTGTTTAAGTTAGTTAGTAAGAAGATATTACATTGGCTGTGAGTTGATCAGTTAGAAAAAACCCACACATCGAAGCAAATAATTCGCATATATAAAGCAAAACACACGACATGTCTATCATTCTAACAGTGCATTACCTAAATTATACTTCCGCATCTCAACGTAATTCATCAAAATAAAACTAATATTATACTCCTTCATCTCTAGGCAATTCATCAAAATAAAACTAATATTAATTGTTGCTTGAAATGTATGCTGATTATCTAAAAAACATAGTGCGCGCCAAAGGGAATTCAAAAACAGATTATATGTTCATGAACCAAAAGCTTTAAGCAGGTCAAAATGGAACAACGTATTCGGGCCAGATTGGCCACAACATACCACCATCTAAATATAAGCAAACTTATAAAGAAATAGAATTATGTATAATGGAGTGTACTTTTCCAAAATACATAATCAGCTCTCACTTCATAATATTTCCAGAATAAAGTATTAATGATTTGTTTAATCAACTTGTCTCTCCATGTTTCGATTGGTCTACTAGTCAAATGTGTCTAGTTTCTGCCTGTGATGGCTCTGACCATTAGAATGTGATCTTTCGCGCGATTGCCTCTACAGTTGCATGCACCTTAAATTCTTGGTTCTCAACATTAAATTCCTTCTTAAAAAGAAGCTAGAAAATATTGAATACATAACATTTTACATTAGTCTATAAATAATAATATGCAAGTTGAATATGAACAATGATCTTAAAGATAATTAGTTAGGGGATATGTGTTTTAATTAACTTACACAATTTTGTACATCAGCCCTCATAGACCGACATTGCGTTGCATAGCGAGCTCTTGCTTCTTCAAGGTTGGCATAAACTTGAACAACATGCTTGGAAACGTTCTGCATTGTTGTTCATGTAGTATTCAAAAATAATAGAAACCATTATATGTTCAAAGTACTTGTGTTATCAAATGCATATATATCATAGATATAAATCTAGGAAAAGTAAAATTTAACACTTGAAAGGTAACATAATACAAATTTGAAGTTTTATTGAAAACAACAAATTAGTTTGACCCCATTTTCAACTTGAATGAATCTATTATTGCTATCAGTTATTACCTGACATAAAAGCATATCTTCCTAAGTCTTTCCCTTTTTTTTCTAAGTCTTTAATTTGCATTAGTTTTGACATTTTTTATTGTATTTGGCTAATTAGTAGACATGTATAAAAGTTGGTCAAGAAGTCTACCTTTTTTGGATTTTCTCATGTGTTTATTTTGGAAAGTGTTCAATTATCACTCATTCAGTGGGGAGCTTAGGTGGTCTTCAATGGAGTTCAGTTATATCAACCCTCGAAAAACTGGTGCTTTGCATTTGCAAAATATGAAAAAATTCCTCAACTGTAAAATTACTCATCTACAAATCAAAAAATAAAGATCAAATTAACATATCTTATAATTTCTCTAAAGAATAAATGAACTAAATTGAACATTGCATCCTAAGTAACCTGCATAAAATCTTCTTCATACTCACTATCTTTAAAATTAATATTTGCATATACTCCACAAATATGATCGTTGCTCGATCATATCTTGTACCACCCACCACTAAAAATAACAATAATAATTCCAAACTTTCGACATTGTCTCCAAATATAACCTTAATTGTTGTTAGAAAACTTACCTTGCTACCACATTTGTTGTGTCAAATCCCCTTGCAAAAGAGTCCAACACAACCATATTCTTACAGACAAAATCTTCACTATTTTCGATTCTTTAGCTTTTTATATGTATAAAAAAACATAAAATAAACTCAAAGATCAAATATTAAAAGCAAGCAAAATTAATTAGTGCAATTAGTAACCGCTAATTTTTGGAAAATGAAAATACATAAATTGATTATATTCATAAATTTATAAAAACATATTTTTAAATAAGACAACCCTTAAAATTCTCTTAAACAAAAAAGCTGGTCATATATCTTTAAACTGAAAGTTAATGAACCCTAAACAAAGAAACCTTTCATATTTCACCTAAATCTATTTTAATGTAATTAAATATCACCTTTAAAATATAATTAAACTTTAAATGAAAATAAAAACTATTCATATACTTACAAAAATTACATCAAAATATAATTAAAATATAACATTAAAACTGAAGGATGATTCCTTAAAAAAAATTGAAGAATGATTCAATTTCAGAGCAAAAGATCGGAGGTATAAAGATTTTAGAAACCTGTGCAAAGAATAGTAGAAGCAACAATGGAGGAAGGCAAAAATGAAATAGGATCCTTTTCCTCAAAGACCTCCATGAGTTCAATTTTGCTTCACTATTTTTTGTGGCTTCGATTTTCTCGCTTGTAAGCAAAAAAAAAAAAAAGGGCTATTAACCTGGTAACACGACTAAAAACTTTTTTTGAAAAACTTATTATAGCAGACAAATTAATATACATCAACGGAATCTAAAAAACATTTAAAAATCAATTGGTATGATATAGTAAAGATTCATCTATTAATTAACAATAACTTACTTTAGTAATTGGTGTAGGCCTCACTTGACTCCTACAACTCCCAATCGAAGGGAAAAGCAAAAGCATCAGTCCATGTAAAAAGAATCAGTTCATGTAAAAAGAATTGATATAAACAATAAGTGAAATCTCAAATACCTAGAGAAAGATAGCAAAAAACAAACCTGGGCAGTTTGCCCATAAACCAATAGTAAGAAACAAACCAATCTGCAGAAATTGGAGAAGAGCAAAGACCCAACCAAAGAAATAGGGATTGTGTACAAAAAAAAGGAAATATTCATTGTCTGGGCCGTCCCAATCATCCTTGAAAAATCAAAAAATAAATCATTCAAAAATCCGATGGAAGGAACGAAAAGAGATCGGAGGTAGATCAAATCTTGGATCTTAACCGATGAAATCAAAGAGAGTAAAAAAAAAATCGCATAAATGGCGTTTTGAAGAAAGAGATGAGGGAGGTCATTCATAGGAAGGAACTTTGGACTGAGATAGAAGACGCTCTATCCAATTTTTTTCTTTATAATTGAAGGGACATTGGAAGGAATGGAAAAAAGCCAAAAAAAAAACATCAATTGACTTTTCCTCGATGGGAAAAAGAAAGGGAGGAAGAAGAATAGTTCACTAATTTGGGACCTGTTCAGCCTAAAACCAAAGAAATTATGGTGGGAACATCACTTATCAGAACTCAATGGCCAAATTACACACAAAGACAATGGATCTGAAGAAAACACGTTAGGCTTAAGGGATATTTCAGTAATCAACCACGTGAGAATAGACCAAAACGAGGCGATAAGGTCACTCCACATTAAAATTTAGTAAATTTTCGTGGAAATGGCATTTATTAGAACTCAATGGCCAAATTACACACAAAGACAATGGATCTAAAGAAAACATGTTAGGTTTAGGGGATATTTCAGTAATCAACCACATTAGAAAAGACCAAAACGGGGCGAAAAGGTTCTCCCACATTAAAAATTGTTGGGAGCCTTTAGTAATTTCCAGAGGGTATCCAAATAATATATAGTATATATAGTGTGTATATATATATATATATATATATATATATATATATATTGTTATGGATAAATGGACTTTCACATCATTTATCTGGCTAGATATTATCAAGTGATAAATGGAGAGAATTATCAGAGATAAAAGAGAAGATTATCAACAACATTTATCCTGGAGATAATTAGTGATATTATTTAATTATGTTGATTTATCTTGTATCTATGAGTTATCTCCAGCTATGAGGTTCAGCTATAAATAGGCTACCTCAGTTCATTTGTAAACATTTTATTCTACATTTTCAATTCTCTGAGTAATAAGAATTTTCTCTTTCTCTCCATTGTTCTTATTGTTTTTTAGTTATTTCATAACATATTATCAGCACGAGAAAGCTCTGAATACAATTCGTCCCTTTTTCATTATCAGTTTTTCTCACCTCCCACACCATTAGATTCGGAATGTCTTAGGGAGTAACATATCAAAATTTCAGCCTATTCCGATCTCGTATAAGATCACACCTTCCAATCAAAGTTTTAGAGTTGACCCGAGATCTGAAATTTTTCAATTTTCAATTTTTCTCACCTCCCATACCAATAAATTCTCCTCATCGATATCTTTTCAACGCCACCAAAATCACCGGAATCGGAGGTTGGACGCGCCTTCACTTTCCGGTCAAAGTTTCTCACGCGCCGCCTCTATTTTCTGCACAAGTCAATCCAATCGGTCCGACCAGTGACCCGGTTCAGACCAGAATTTTCGTCCGACTGGTTCGTTTGATTTCAAACCGGTTTTTGGCACAACGAAACCGGTTCCTAAGGTTTTTCAGTGCACTCTTTTCAAAAATAAGGTCGAAATTTTCTAATTCTATCTCTAATTACATGTTTATGTTATATCATTCATTATTAGAGATTTATGGCATGAAATTTTTATTACTAACTAATAAAGTGCCAAGCTCCTGTGGAGACAAATATGGCAAAGTTTTGTCATAGGTAAACTACCTTCTTGGTTTGGTGAGGAGTCAATACTATTTATATGTCATGAGCACTATTCATTGCCGAATAGCCAAACATCATTGGCATATTTCTAAACTCTTTCTTTCAATAAGACTATGGGTACCATGGGCCATCAAAGATATATATTTCTATATATTGAGATTTCTTTCGAACTATTATTAACGCTAATATATGTTGACACCAGAAGTTGTAACAATTTATTTTACTCTCTAATTGACACCAGAAGTTGTCATGATCTTGCAATTGACACCAGAAGTTGTCATGGTCTTACAAATGACACCAGAAGTTTATTCTACTTACAATTGACACCAGAAGTTGTCATGGTCTTACAAATGACACCAGAAGTTGTCATGGTCTTACAAATGACACCAGAAGTTGTCATGGTCTTACAAATGACACCAGAAGTTGTCATGATCTTACAATTGACACCAGAAGTTGTCATGGTCTTGCAATTGACACCAGAAGTTGTCATGGTCTTGCAATTGACACCAGAAGTTGTCATGGTCTTACAATTGACACCAGAAGTTGTCAATGATCTTGCAATTGACACCAGAAGTTGTCATGCTCCTGCAGTTGACACCAGAACTTGTCATGCTCCTGCAATTGACACCAGAAGTTGTCATGCTATTGCAATTGACACCAGAAGTTGTCATACTGTTGCAAATGACACCATAAGTTGTCATGCTCTTGCAATTGACACCAGAAGTTGCCATGCTCTTGCAATTGACACCAGAAGTTGTCATGATAATTCACTTGACACCAAAAGTTGTCATGATTTTACCTTTCAAAATGACACAAGAAGTTGTCATATGCACTATTAATTTGTTATTGACACCTGAAGTTGCCATTGTGCTTTAATTACATGTCTAGGCAAATTCTGTCTAAGGAGTTGGATTTTAAGTGAGACCGTTTGTGACTCCTCCATCTTTCCTGGAAATTTATCTGGTGTAATTTTTAGTGCGCTTGTTTACTCTATATTTAAGGCAATCATCTTGTTGATAAAATATTCAGTTGACACCTGAATTTGTCAACATAAGTGCAAATGGGAAATATTGAGAAAAAGGAAAATGCATATTTGCTTGATAGTGCTACAATACATACCATTTTACGTAGCAAAAACTTTTTCTCAAGTGTGACATTGTGCAAGTAAATGTCAATACCATATCTGGTGTTGCCAATATAACATATGGCTTTGCATATGCCATATGCCATACATAGTTGTTTTATGGCACTGTTTTGCATCCTGAATATGCAATAATATTAAAAAGTAAATCAATGAGGAAGTTGCTCAGTTGTACACCGTAACGGGTAACATCTTGAGACAACAACTGAAATAAATAAAGATATTCTAAAGTATCACTTTAAGATGGGCCAGAAGACCATCTATGAAAGGCTAGGAGCCTATATTACTGGGTTGAATGTTTTTCCCCAAAAGAGTTACTATTTATGCCTTGAAAATTGAACCCTGATGTGTTCAGACTTTGGCATGATTGCCTTGGTCATTCAGGCGCGATGATCATACAAAGAATCATCAAGAATATAAGGAGACACTTTTTGAAAAACACAAAAGTCTTGTTCTCCAAAGATTACACTTGTAAATCTTGTCATTTTCTCAAGTACAAAATTATTGCCAATTACCAATAGAATTTTGACACCTGCAATTGTCATAATAACATTGATTCCGGAATCATCTATTTTATAGATTATGGTGAATGGCAATGACTTTTGTCTTGATATTGAGTTGCATCTCCGCAAGGCCTTGCTAGTAATGAAAAGTTAGATGCTAATTACATGCGTAATGTTATATGGGCTATTATAGAAGCCATAATTATGGGCCGTTATAGAGGCTAGTAATCATGAGCCATAACAAAGGCCATGAACATATTGGAAATAATTACTATGGGCCATTATAGAGGCCATAACTAATACTTATGATGCCCCTGTTGAGGCTTTGAGCATATACATATTATTCTCATGAGAATGAAAGTTTATCTATAGATAATGTTCTATGAATCTTAAATGGCCAGAAGCCTATGGAATGACTGAACACAGGGCTCGTACTAGTCGTACGAATCAACATTTGGTTGATATTTATTTGGTCTCCCTGAAAGAGAAATTATATATGCGTGTAGAGCTCCACGCCATTGAAAAACAATGCCCCTTCAGTCATAGAATTTCCCCCTTCAATTAATCCTAGGCCATGAGCCGGACATGTTTGCACCCTTAATTGCGCTGTTCAAGTGCCTGTAGCACCACCGCAAATGATTAAAATGGGTCCCCAACGACGTATGGGCATTTATGTTGGGATTGATTCACCGTCTAAAAAAGGTTATTTGAACCATTGACGGGTGATTTATATACCGCAAGACTCGCGGATTATCATGAGACTATTCCCATTACTTGGGAAACCAAAGGCTTCCAAAGATGGATAGCATGAAAACCTGAAGTTTTCTCATAAAAAAAATGTCTCATTAAGACCCAAAAATACATGAATGTAAAAGGTGCAAAATTTGATCCATTTGTAAAGTTAAAGTAATCAATTTGCCCAATATATTCCATCAGACTGCTAAAATTACAAATTTTAAGCTGTGAATGTTCCAGCTAAGATAGATGTTCCTGAAGAACATGATGGATCAAAGTAACCATGCCTGAAGCATGGAAAACCGATGGGATCAAAAGATATAGTTCCTCGAAAAAGAAGGGGGAGGAATTTAGAATCTGCTCCAGAAGAGCATATTGGTCTTTATCGAGGAAACCAAGTTGCCCTGATATGGCACAAAATAAAAATAGCAAAATTGCTCCTGAAGAGGCACAAATTCATGATAACATTGCCCCTGTAGTGGCTCAAACCCATGAAAAGATCACCGACCCTGGGAATACTAGAATTTCCATTGTAATGAGATCATCATCGATGATGCGTTCGCTCTCTAAATCACTCATGAAATTTAATCGATGATGATGAACCTCGGTTTATAACTGAATGTCATCAAAGGCAATATTGGCCTATATGAGAGGAATCAATTAAAGTTGAATTGGCTTCCCTTGCCAAAGAATGATGTCTTTGGACTTAAACCCGTTGGATTAAAATGGATATTTGTTTGGAAATGAAATGAAGAAAATAAGGTTGTGAGGTATAAAACCTGACCTGTAGCCCAAAGGTTCACTTAGAGAACTGTGGTTGATTGTAATGTATTCACTTGTGATGAATACAAATTCATTTCCTTATAAAGTTGGAAACATGTTATGAGAACATTGTGATGACATACTTATGGTTCAAAGGATATAATATGCCTGAGGCATACATTCCGATATTTATATTCCCGAGGGATTTAAAATGCCTGAAGCATACACTCCCCGCAACTTATTCTCAAAAGTTGCAGAAAGATCTATATATGGGTTGAAGCAATCCAGCCACATGTGGTATCAACGCTTAAGCGTGTACTTGATTATGGAAGAAAAAAGATCTCATCCACCCATGTGTGTTTATTAATCGTAAACTGGATTTGCTATAGTAGCAGTTTATGTCGACGATATAATTTGGAACTCCTGAAGAGTTATTCTAAACTGCTAACTATTTGAAAAGGAGTTTGAGAATTTGGGTAAAACCAAATTATGCTTGCTCTAGAGCTTGAGCACAAAGCAAATAATATACTTTGAGCACCCCTATGGTTATGAGGTCCATTGATCCCTAAATGGACCTATTTCGTCCTAAATAAACCGATGAGGATATGTTTGGTCCTGGGAGTATCATACCTCAATGCTATCGGGGGATTAATGTATTTGAGACAATACATGTGACCTAAAATCGCATTTGCGATAGATTTGTTGGCATATTTCAGTTATTAGCCAACTTGGAGATATTGTTAAGAATATTTTATGTCATCTCCGTTGTACCATAGTTTTGGGGTTATTTTAAGAAATCTACTAACTTTGGTTTAGTAGGATTTGCTAATGCGGAGTATCAGTGTGATCCGCATAAAGCTCGCTCTCAAACCGGTTACATGTTTTGCTATAACGATACAACAATTTATTGGCATTCTACTAGGCAAAAGCTATAGTAGTTATATATTCCAACGACTCTGAGATTATCTCCTTCTATGAGGACGAAGGAGAGTGTGTTTGGTTATGATGTTATAGCACATATTCAAAGGAATTGTGTATTGAAACCGGTTATAGACTCTCCCATGATAATTTATGATGATAATGTTGCTTGCATTGCACATGTCAGGGAGAATATATTAAGGTGATTAGACCAAGACTGTCTCGCCAAAATTTTATACTCATAAACTCCAAGAAAGTCGACAAGTTGATGTTATATAGATTCGCTCCATTAACAATCCTGTACATCTATTTACCAAAATTGTTGCCAACATCAACATTTGAGAAATCATTTTATGGCATTGGTATATGGCGAGCTAGTAAGATGCAAGATTGAATTCCCCAGAAGTGGAAATATTTAGATATCCCCGGAAGCGGTTGTTTGTTTTAATTCAGGGGGAGCGATTATGAGTTTAAAGTGCGTTGCACTCTTTTTCCCTTATGATCGGTTTTGTCCCACAGGGTTTTCCGACTTAAGGTTTTTAATGAGGCAACTATAGCACATTTAGATGTAATTGTCCTGAAGACATTTACATGGACTTAAATTGCTCTAGCACTCTTTTTCCCTTTTGTTCGGTTTTGTCCCACTGGGTTTTTCGACACAAGGTTTTTAATGAGGCAATAAAGAGCACATGTAATATTTGTTCAGAAGACAAATGGACTTGATATGCTGCACTCTTTTTTCTTATGACTGGTTTTGTCCCATTGGCTTTTCCAGCTTAAGGTTTTTAACGAGGCAACCATAATACGTCTAAGATGGCCATCACAATGATGTTCAGTCCAAGAGGGAGTGTTATGGATAAATGGACTTTCACATCATTTATCTGGCTAGATATTATCAAGTGATAAATGGAGAGAATTATCAGAGATCAAAGAGAAGATTATCAGCAACATTTATCCTGGAGATAATTAGTGATATTATTTAATTATGTTGATTTATCTTGTATTTATGAGTTATCTCCAGGTGAAAATACCCTACAGATCCCTCTACTTACACAAAAAAAATCAATTTGGTCTCTCTACTATAAAAACGATCAATTTAGTCCCTCTACTTGTAAGATGATGTCAATTGAGTCCCTCTACTTACCAAATTGGGTCAGTTGAATCCAATCGATAACGGTGCAAATTGGGGCCGTTTAGTATTGTTGATGTGTCATGTTAATTGATGATGTGTCATTACACACATGTAATTTTGTATTTTAAAAATAAAAAATTCATTTTTTCAAAAAATTAAAAAGAAAAACGAAAAAATATTAAAGTGATAATTGAAAAACTAAAACGGCATAGTTTCACCTTTTTTAATTTCTTTTTCTTTCTTCTCCAATAATTTCTTTCTTCCTTCCTCAATCTCCTCTCTACCACCGATGGTTATGCTATCCATTGATTCTCGCCGCCGACGTAAACGACGATGATGACTGTGAGACCCAACGGTTGCGAGACATCATCCCCCTTTCCCTTCCTTCCCGTTCCTCTCGCACCACCTTACGCATGACTATACATCATCCCCGCGATATCTTTCTTACCATTGCCGGCGATGGATTCCCTCTCCACCACTTCCATGTCTGTCCATGAAAAAACCCATACCTTTCATTTACTTTGTGTGTTAAGTTTGGGATAGATGGTGTTGGTAATCATTAGAGTCTTTTGCTTAAAAAAGACAAGTAAAATTTGTACTTCTTTGTAAATGATAGTAGTTTTTTTTTTTTCTTTTTCTAGTTTCATGACTAAGATTTGCAGACTTTGTAAATGAAATAATTGCTTGCAAACTCATTTTGTTAAAGGCTGATTCTGTGAAATTAAAATTTGCTACTTTTATTGCTAGGATCTAGGCCTTTGGGTTGTCTCCAATCTCCATATATAGTGGATTCAAGCGACTAGCTGCAGGGATTTAGATCTAGGCTATTCAATTGTTTTTTTAGGACCTCAAAATCTACCTCTATCCCACATGCTTCTTTGGGGAGTGCATCACTATCGATCCGCATCAAGCTTATCGTATAGTTTGAATTGAATTGAATAGAAGCTCGTTGGTGAAACTTGTTTGGCATTTGTGTTTATGAGAGGATCTTTTTCGGAGAGTTTGGAGTTCATCGGGAACTCTGATGTGGTGACTAATGGCGGAGTATGGTGGTGGAAGGTGGTTGTTCATCATTGTTCTTTATGTTCATATTTTTTCAACTACTTTGATCCAAAAAGAACAAAGAAGACTATGAAGCTTGTTTGTGGGTTTAGCCGGAAAATAATAAAAGAATGACAAAAGCCTTTAATTTTGTTATTTTCCAATAATAATAAAAATGTTGGGTCCTACATTTTACAGGTGGTGTCTGATGCGTGTCATGCCATGTCATCGTTTAACGCCACATATTAGTAACTTAACGGGTCCGTGAGTGAAGGGACTCAATTGACACAAATGTACAAGTAGGAGGACTAAATTGATCAATTTTTTAGTAGAGGGACCAAATTGATTTTTTTGTACAAGTAGAGGGACCTATAGGGTATTTTCACTGTTATCTCCAGCTATGAGGTTCAGTTATAAATAGGCTACCTCAGTTCATTTGTAAACATTTCATTTTATATTCTCAATTTTCTGAGTAATAATAATTTTCTCAGAACTCTATTGTTCTTATTATTTTTTAGTTATTTCATAACATATAATATATATATATATATATTAATTATGTATTGCAAACGAAGATTTCTTGAAAAGGAACGATATCATATCAATCAATTTTTAATATTTCTCATTAATTTTGATGTTATTCTAGAACTCATAATTAAAATATGGTCAATAAAAGATTGTTATATTTTGCAAACAAGAGACATCCCAATAAATGGAGCTTGGAATATTATACAAGGGGAAAAAAAACTACCATCCTTCCTTTGAAAAATGATCACCACAAATAACAAATTATATCTATGAAAATTTAAAAAAAAAAAGATTAAAAAGTTCTGGTTAGAATTTAAAAAGCGAGGGGAAATGTGAACTAAGAAACAAAAATGATACCATAGACGACGGAATTTTTGGTGACAATGGCTTTCAAAGTTGAATTTTCTTGTCCTGGTATGATGTGGGGCTTTTTGACAACAAAAATGCTAGAAAAATTGGAAGGGCATTTTAGGACATATCGATGGGCTAATTGTTAAAGTGACACCAAAAACAATTAAAGAGATAGAAACCCTTTCTTTGGGGTTTTGCTTTTGTCCTATAATTCTTCTACCAACAAATTCATCACCAACAACCAAACATGCTTGTTGTATGTTTTTTACCCACAAAATTCTTATCTTGAGCTTGATCTTTTTGTCACAATTTTCAGAAACTTAACATCACATCTCTTAAAAAGAGAAAAATGAATGCCTCCAAATAACAAATTGATACGCCATACTCTTTGGATTTTGGCTGTTGGAATATTTTGTGTTCATTTTCACTGGAAACTTTATAATAGCTTTATGATTTATTTTAAATTTCATAACATACATACATGTATACTTACAAAATACATGTGCAAATATAATTCAAACACGACAAATGTTAAAAAATGACTTGTGACTAACTCGGGTCAGCTTGAATGATCGACCCACCTCTTACTCAATTTTTTTTAATATTAATAAGAATTTCTACTAATCTATGTTAATTATAATGTGAGAACCTGAGTTTGTCTCACGAGTTGACTCGAAGACAAACTTGGTTCTTAAAAGACTGAAAAACCAAAAATAACTACATATTTAAAGGGTAAAATTGATATTTAACTTTTTAATATTATTTTTAAAGAAAAACTACCTATCTAAAAAAGCCTTATTGTTTATTCTAAAAGAAAAAAAAAACTTATTGTGTATTACCAAAAAAAAAAGCCTTATTGTGTGCCAACAAAAAAACTACCACAAACTACCCATTTTTTTTTTTAAAAAAAAGACCTATTATTTTATTTTCACACTCACATTATGAGTGCCATGGGTCCGGTATATAATAATGCTAGTTTTTGAATTTGTCTCATAAGTTACTTCAAAGATAAACTCAGTTGATAATAAAAACTCTCTCTAAATTATATATTATTTTTTCGTCAAAAAAGTTATATATTATTTTAATATTAATAATATTATGGTTAAAACTTAAAATTTAAAAGTGTATTTTACTTTTTTTTATTTAGTTTTTTTTTGTTAAAGTAAATTTTACATGAAAATTACCCACTAATTAGAAAATCACCTACTCTATTTTAAAAAGTTAGCCATCAAAATTTAAAGAAGTTAAACTAACATAAGTAGTGTGTTAAGGTCTAGTATATGTCCTCAAGGAGACATCTTAATGGTTAAAGTTTGGTACTTCTTGCTGGAGGTCCCGAATTCGAATCCTGGGAGGGACGGGACGAGATTATGGGAAAGGAGAGGGCTACATCTTATTGTATAGTCCATTTCAATATCATATTCTTGAGTACCAAAAAGGTTTAGTATATAATACAATAATTTAGGCTTGATTGGCCTTACCTTTTTTGTGGGCTAAATTTGGCTGATTAGGCCCTTGGTGTCCTCCAGGCTATAAGCACATGGGATTGGATGTTGTTAATAAAGTCTCACAAAAGGAGGTTTTTTTTTTTGGGCTTATTAGCCCTTTGCTTCCTGAAATATGAGGTTGATGACATTTTGTTTCTTAAACTCTTTTCGCAATAATTTGCTTCTTAGCTTTCCAAATTCTTGACAATTTACCGCCTTCTTTAGGGATAAATTGTCTTGAATTTGTGAAGTTTAGGTTTAGGGGTTAAATTTCTTGAATTTGGAAACTCAAGAGGCAAGCTATCGCGATTTTAAGTTTCGGGGACAAATGTCATTGACGATATTGTTCCGGGGAAAAAAAGGCATTTACTAAATGTTGATTGTATTAACCATTTAAAGGAGTTTTAAACTTGAACGAACAACTATTCCTACAAAATTTTCCATATTTAAAAAACATTATCAAAATAAATCCATTATGTCTCATATAAAACATGTTGTTGTTGTTGATGCTATCAACACGTAGTTTGTTTGTGAAGTGTTGGACTTTTAATTCTTGTTCTTAATGACAATAGATTGGGACCTACAAATTTTGAGGTATTTAAGCATGAACCCGATAAAAAGTACACTAATAGAATCCTATCCGAACTCATTTAAAATTTATTATTTAATACCCAAATCTTGTCTGATTTTGATAATAAATTGTTGCGCCAAAAATCTTTTGCTAGAGTTTTCGCGGAGAATTCTTTATGACAGCATAAGGGCGTGCCAGTCAATTTGCTGAAATTGACAAAGAGGTTGTAAAAACTGGAACTGGTGCACGGAGCAGCAGATTAAAAGATCAGAGCGATTGTGGGGACTGGATCAAAGTCACACCGGAGCATTTAAATCACTGGATCCGTACAAAACTACTTCTCATAACTGGGCCTTCCTCTAACTGGATCAGATCTGGGAGATCTGCTTTGATTGCAATTGAAATAGAAAAGAAAATAACAATTTGATTTGTTATTTCCGAGAGAGAAACACGTGTACAGTGTTTTTATGTTCGGAGACAAGATTGAAACAAGAGAAAAAAACAAAAAGTGTGTTTGGATGTCCAGAGACAAGATCTAAACAAGGAAGATTTGATGAACGAGTAAGAACTCGTGATGAACAAGGTGAAAATGGCGCAGAGCCAGAGAGAAAATAAGCACGGAGCTTGGTTTTTTGCGCGGAGCAAGTTTGTAGCTTCAGGAGCTGGTTTTGAGATGAGTGATATCTGCCTGAAACCTGAGAATGGCCTCCCTTTATATAGGGGGCGGCATGGGCTTTGGCATTAATGGGCTTGCCTTGCTGAGAAAGGCAAAATCCTCCTCCTATGCAGATGATAGCTTCCAGGAAAGTGCAGTGAAGCTTCCTTCTTCTTCTGATTACTTCCAACTACTGGGGAGATGGAAGATAGGATGCCAAAGACGTCATTCCTCTAGATGGGAGATGAAAATCCTCCTCCTGGATTGGTGATGAACGATTTCTCGTTCTTCTTATCACACTTCAGCATGCTTTCGTTGCTTCCTTTGTGCTGAAATCAACTAATTTGACTAAGAAATGGCCTTCTGACATCAGGACTTGGACTTTGATCATCAAGGCCACGAAATTCTTCATTCTTAGTCATATTTTGCTCTTCAAATCATGAAAATAACACTTAGTTAAGAAAATGGCTTAAACCGGGGTGAGAAAGCCACATGTCCTTAACTGAAAAGGATGCAAAAGTTGCAAACGAAGTCGGAATAAGCCAAAATTTCACCAATAGGCTTAGATTATCTCCATAAGATCATGGAAAAAATTCTAAGTGAATTCGAGCTCTCCTTCATGGTGAACTTGGTTTCACTCCCCAAAATGTCCTTAACTGAAAATCGGGCATAAGTTTTTACACCGATGTCAGAATAAGGTGAAATTTTACCCAGATGATCTACATAGCTCAAGGATCATCATGGTATGCTCCTTGGTAGAAATCGCAGCTTCTAGCCTCTTCAATTGATCAATTTGTCATTTTATCCTTAATTGAACAAAATACAAAGTTGCAGTTTCGCCTCCCGAGGAGGGGGAAAGGGCTAGGTGATTTCTTCCTTATACTTGGTCAACTATGTTGAGGAGATGTGAGGTTGAAAATCTCATGTCTCTCTCATGTAAATAGGTGTTTCTCTTGCTGACAGACTTTAGCTCTCTGCCTCCTTCCTGCAGGAAGAGGAAAATTTCTCTCAGCAGGGCAGAGGGCGGCCTCTCCTCTGTATGGGAGACGACTTGGGCCTTGCTATGTGAGTCCATGAGGTATTTTTCATCTCATGGGCAGATGACAAGCAGTTTTCCTTTTTACTTGTTTGCCTCGCTAGCAGGCAGCAATATCAAAGGAAACTGCTTCTGTTTGATTTTCTTTGCCACTCTCCTAGGTACAGGGCGGCATATATGGATAATAATAATAATAATTTCGAAAATTATTATTATTTATTAATAATTTCAGTCTAAATTAATTAATTACAAGATTTTCCTAATTCTATCAGAACTAGGGTGGTGCAGAAACTAAGTTTCTTTAGGATTTGTAATCAAATCATGACCACTCATTTTGATATAAATCATGTGAAGACCAATTTACCCTCAATTGTAAATTGAGGTATAAACATAAATACCAATTGAAAATCTGAACTTGATATAAAAATAATTATTTTACATATTTTGATAAAATCAAATTTAAGTCATAAACATATATTGAAGTTAAATAATTATACTTAAAAGATATTTTAATAAATTTTAATAATTATTATTTTTATTAAAAATAAAATAATAAAAAAAACCAATATATAAATTTAAATAAATTATAAAAAATTTGTTATTTAATAAGCAGATTAGGATAGTAGGTACCCTAACGTACCCTATTCGAACTCACAACGGATAGTAATATTGCGACCCTAACCCTTTTTTAATTAGGTCGGAAGTACTAGGTACACATTAATATCCATAGTTTCAGTGCCTAAGATTCAAACTTTTAGTTTTTAGGTAAAAAAGAAGTTTAAAAAGCATAGTAGTGTATTTTTATCTCCAAGATCTAAGGCATAGACTTATTCTTTATGAAGTTTTTTTACTTACATTTCATTTACCAAAGGGGGTTGTAAGCTAAAACTTGACTTCAATCATAAATCTAAACCTTTACTAATTACCAGACTAACTCTCGATTCCTTTGATTACATTAAAGGAATAAAAATCACATGCCGCATATTTTGTTCCACATGATCACCAAATGATAGCACGTATCTTTTTTCAGTTTTTATTGTTATTCTATATTTGTCTTCTACAAATTAAATTTTATATATATATATTCATTCAAAACCCTATAGCGAATATGTTAACATTAAGGACTAACCCTTTACATAAATATTTATTTTTAATTTGGAGCTAAACATTGTGTTTAGGTGAGATTTTCATTTTATTTTCTTTTATAATGTTATTTGTTAAAACTTGAAAACAAATAAATATGTCCCTACGGGGTGGATTAGTGGCAGGAAACTGAGCGTAAGGTTAATGCAGGCGTGGTCATGGATTCGAGTCTGAATAAACACAATGTTTTCTCACAAACTTTTGTTTATCCCCACCTTGTCTTAAAATCTACTCTTGGCAAGTCCCAATGCTGCCCACAGGTGTGCCCCTCGCCATGGAGTCCCTAGGGTTTAAGAGGAAGCGGGGGACTTAGAGCCTCTAGGGTCAATGATGCCCACCAAAAACCCTTTTTTTCTTTTAAAAAAAAAACCATAATACAAGGTACATGTGGGTATTATTAGAGTGGTAATATCCCACATCGTATAAATATGACATGACTGAGTGCCTTATATACAGGCTGAGCCTCTCCACCTATTGCCTATTGGTTTTAGGTTGGATGCTTGACATGATATCAGAGCTCAGGTCTATCCCGTTGCCCCAAACTTGGTTTTCCACGTATAGACTCGATGTGTTGTTCCAGGCTACACGTGATGGGGCGTATTAGAGAGGTAATATCCCACATTGTATAAATATGACATGACTGAATGCCTTATATACAGACTGGGCCTCTCCACCTATTGACAATTGACTTTAGGTTGGATGCTTGACAGGTATGACATATTTTGATAGACAGAACTGAATGCCTTATATACAGACTGGGCCTCTCCACCTATTGACAATTGACTTTATAGGTTGGATGCTTGACAGGTATGACATATTTTGATAGATTGAACTGAATGCCTTATATACAGACTAGGCCTCTCCACCTATTGACAATTGACTTTAGGTTGGATGCTTGACAAGTATGACATATTTTGATAGACTGAATGCCTTATATACAGATTGGGCATCTCCACCTATTGACAATTGACTTTAGGTGAAGCATATAAGGCAGGACACAAAAATGGGTAAGGTCCCACATTAAAGTATTTTGTTTATGACGCAAAAGTAAAATATGGAGGATTGACCCCTCTACCTTAGTAATGAATCGCCAATCGGTCCAAAAACAAATCTTGTGAGTTGTGACTAGTAGTCTTCTAACTTCGTTTTAAACTTTAAAACTGGGGGTAAATATCTAAAACCGTGGATCATGAATCGTTGTAATCTTTTTTTTTTGAAAAATATATAACTTTTTCATTCATGTAACTGATTTTACAATAATTTTAGGAATATCATCCCTCATTACATCAAATCTCAATAAAACCATATAAACGATTACTTTTTGCACCTGAAGAACTGGATCTTCCTTGGAATCCAAAACGCCTGTCCTGAATCATGTTGATGTCTCGCTATCACGCCCATCACCACCTCGTTGTCGCTTGTTTTTCCAAACAAAAAGCTTTGATCAACGATGATCAAGTGATTGATTCGATTGACAGATCTCTTCCTTGGCACCCAAAAGAAAAGGATTATAACGATTTTACCACAGATCTGAATAAATAAAAGGATGATCATGCTTAAATCTATCATAAAATTCAGACTGGATAACTCAGATTCGAAACGAACTGAGACTAGACAAAACTGACTCGAAAAACTGACCGACTCAAATTGACTCAAAAACAAACTCAAATAAAAACTGGACAGATCTGTAGATCTGAAACCTTTATTGGAAAATAAGGAAATTAACAAAAACGAAATCCTCCTCCTCCCCCTTGCCGTGACAACCAAGGAGGAGGAGGAGTAGTCGAAACACTAACGAGAACTAAAAAAACTAGGAGAGGGAGAAGGGGAGAGAGAGGAGAGGCAGCTTTGAATCGTTGTAATCTTAAAAGAAGTAAAAAACTAAAATCATGTCTCGAACTCTAAACATTATCCTAAAGTTTCATCAAAACCTGTATGGATTCACCATTTTCAGCCCAATTTAAGTCAAAATATGATAAAGCTACCCATCCATAAGCCTAAACCCATTGTAATTTTTTTAACAAAAAAAAACCCATTGTAATTTGTAAGAATCCTTTGGCAATTGGCATTTACAAATCAAGCTCTAAACAAAGTCCAGCCCACCAAAACTAAAGTTCAATTCAATCCTCCAAAAGAAAGAAAAAGAAAAAAAAATCATGGAACTTTAGATTTCTGGATGACATTGGATGACATGTGTCATTTGCATGGCCTTAGACTAGTATTTCAAATCATCCATCTCCCCTGCTCTTTCCTTCCTTTTTTTCTCTTCTTCCTTCCCTCCATTACCATCAAACTCTTTTGCTTTTTTTCTTGCTAAAACCCTCTTTGTTTTCTACTTTCAAAGAACGAAAGAAAAACCCACTGTTTCTCTTGTCCTCTGTTTTCCTCTGTTTTTTGCTCTGTTTCTTTTGAATTATAAGTAAACAAAGACTCTGCTACAAATGGCGGTGGCAGAGTTATCAACTTCCTATACCAAAACTTCAACCCGTTTTCACTCTTCACAGCTCTCACTCTCATCTGCATCTTCACGTTTTTCTGATCATTTTCGTCGTTCCTTCCGACCGCTACCAAGAACCCGAAATGCTACAATCTCATGCTCTGTTACATCAGAGTAAGCATTCTGTTTTTTTTTTTTTGTTTCTTACACTTGAATTTGTTCTTTATGGATTTTATTGATCTTCAAATTAATGGGTTTTGGTTGTTTTTGTATCTTAGTCAAGTTAAAACCCCGATCCCTGTACAAGCTGAGAGTCCCAAGGGGAAGAGTGAGTGCTATGGTGTCTTCTGCCTCACTTATGACCTCAAAGCAGTATGTTTTTTCTATTTCCTGATTTTATTTTTTCGGTTCATATTTTAATATAGAACACCAAGAGAAATTGAGTTAATTCACTAGTGTAAGTGGGGTTTATTCTTTCGTAGTTTCATTGAAATGGCTGTAAAATTAGGGCATTGATATTGTTTTCTATGGAAGCTTTGCTGTTTTCTTTTTGCATAATTTTTAGAAAATTCTTTATATGTTGCCTTTTCCCCCCAATTGTTCATTTTTAATCGATTATATCATTTGTTTATAGCACCATTGTTTATCCAGGCAAAATTTGAGATAAAAAAAAAAGGGTAATGATGAAATAGATCAGTTTTGGAATCATTTCACTTAGGTGACTTACTTTTTTCATTTTAAAGCCTACAATTTGAATCACATGAAATTTTTTCCCTTGCCGCAATTTGGTCATCTTCAGTGCCAGCATCTTGGTTGTTTGAAAATTTTAAATTATGGTGGCATCAGTACATCATTCTTTCAATTGTTAACAGGAAGAGGAGACAAAATCATGGAAGAAACTAATAAATATAGCTGTCTCAGGCGCTGCTGGGATGATCTCTAACCATCTTCTTTTCAAAGTAAGTAACTTCAATAGAGTTTTAAATATCCATTGTGTCCATTGAATCTTATTTAATTGTTTGTGCTTATTCCTCTGTGAATTCATCATCATCTATGGTTGCTGTTTAAACAGTTAAACTAAATTCCTCCCTATGACACTGACCATACTAAATAAAGGTTGTTTTATTAGGGAAGGGTGGTCTGAATCAGTAAAGTTGAGTACCTTGTGAGGTAAAATAACTTACTTAGCGCCGGCTTGGTTCAATCCAGCTGTGTGGTTTGATACATTCTGTATCTGTCCTGTAGAATATAGCAAGTGAAGATAATAGAATTTTAACTGTAAATTGTGTTATTGTTATTATTTCTACAGAATTCTTTAATTGCAGTTATAGCGATGGCTTCTTGTTTCGCCTTAGTTTCGTTGACACTTGATAGCGTCTTGATTAAAAGGTTTCTATTTCAGTTATTGCAGTGACAACTGCAATACTGCATTCATGTCCCAGGCCTATTTTTTGCAGGAGAAAAATAGCATTTCATTAAAGTGTGCCCTTTTTATTTATCATAATTTAGTTGCTAAGTTGTTTTGCTTGTCCAGCTTGCATCTGGTGAGGTATTTGGACCAGATCAGCCAATTGCACTGAAACTATTGGGATCTGAAAGGTCAATACAGGCTCTTGAAGGTATGGCTCTTGATTGATTTTTATGACAGATTTTGAGCTCAGTAGATGTCATTTCCTAAAGAAAAGGACTGCGTTTTTCTTGAGGGAAATGGTTGTAGATAAAATAAGTAGCATATATATAAACTGTATACATGTCGAACTCTTTGCGCATCCAAATAATTATTGGAAAATCTATTGTGAAAAGCTCCTTTCTAGAAATAACTTTTAACATGGAGATAATAGTTCTGCTGTAACTCTTTTCATTTAAGGAACATAAATGGTGTCACTCTCTTCAAATTGATGTCGTAATGCATGCAGGAGTTGCCATGGAGCTTGAAGATTCCTTGTTTCCTCTATTGAGGGAGGTTAGTATTGGAATAGATCCATATGAGGTTTTCCAGGATGCTGAATGGGCTCTTCTGATTGGAGCAAAGCCACGAGGACCTGGAATGGAACGAGCTGACTTGTTAGACATCAATGGGCAGATATTCGCTGAGCAGGTGCTTTCATATTTTTAGGACCTTCTCCCTTTAATTTTTGTGAAATTTTTGACATGTTAAAATCAAGTAATAGTCCTAACCTCAGTTCCAATCATTATAGGGAAAAGCTCTCAATGCTTCTGCATCTCGTAATGTCAAGGTGATGGTAGTGGGCAACCCTTGCAACACTAAGTAAGGATGTTTTCCATTAAGCTGTTCGTGCCGCTTTCATCCTCAAAATGATATGCATGATCTTTTGTTGTTTCACTGTGGTTAATTCCAAAACACTGAAAACTCCTGTAATGCTGCTAGTTCATCAATTTATTCTTATTGATGCAGTGCCTTGATTTGTATGAAAAATGCTCCAAACATACCTGCAAAGAACTTTCATGCTTTGACTAGGTTGGATGAAAATAGAGCAAAGTGCCAGGTATATCTATGTTTGACTAATACCTGTTTCCAGTAGTAGTTATTAATTTTCACCACAGTTATACTTATAATTATACTCCAGTTTTACATAAAAAGATGGTTTCTACAGCTTGCCCTAAAAGCAGGTGTTTTCTATGATCAAGTGTCAAATATGACAATTTGGGGAAATCACTCAACAACTCAGGTATCAAACATCGTTTTACAAAATATACAGATATGCTTCCAAAGACTTTGTTATAAGATATACTGTATGCAATTTTGACTAGGTTCCAGACTTCCTAAATGCTAGAATCAATGGCTTACCTGTCAAAGAGGTTATAAAGGATCACAACTGGTTAGAAGAGGAGTTTACTGAAAAGGTCCAAAAGGTAAGCTATTCCATTCATAGTAACTCTCCTTTATGGCATGCTGGATAAAGATCTGATTGGGGCTTAAACTTGACTGGTTTATATGTAAAATTTTGATTTGCAGAGAGGCGGTGTTTTGATTCAGAAATGGGGAAGATCTTCAGCTGCTTCTACTGCTGTGTCAATAGTTGATGCCATCAAGTCTCTAATAACTCCTACACCCGAGGGGGATTGGTTTTCTTCTGGAGTAAGTTTATGCCCCCTAAGATACAAGATTGAATGCATGCATCTTTTGCTAAAGTGCCTCTGTCTTTACTTTTTCATAAAAATGACTTCTATCCCCCAGCTTTTATATAGGAAAATCATGTGGAAGAAATAATCACATATGATTTTGTTTCTTTACGGTTAGTCCTCCACTACTTCGAGTATAATCTCCGGTATAAAAGGAGATGATAATGTATATAGAAATATACAAGCCTAGTTCACATTTGCATATGATTCCAGGGTAGTGAGAAAATTCAGATCCAAGCCTTTAGTCTATATTTAGTGTATTGAAAAAAAAAAAAAAAAAAACAAACACACACACACACACATAAATTTATCAAACTTTGACATTGATTCATCATTGACTTTTGGCTGTTGAATTGCATTTTCATTCTCATTACAATCCGAAATGCAGGTATATACCAACGGAAATCCATATGGTATAGCAGAGGATATCGTTTTCAGCATGCCATGCAGATCAAAAGTATTGAGTCAAACATTTTGCGTTTATTTATTATTTATTTATTTTAATTAAAATCGTTTTATTCACGTAGATTGATTTAAGGCAGCCTTTAAAATGTTATTTTGAAAATAATTCCATAGGGAGATGGTGATTATGAACTTGTAAAGGAAGTGATTTTTGATGACTATCTACTCAGCCGAATCAGAAAGGTAAGCTTTTGTTTTCTGTAAGAATTATGGTGCTAAAGATAAAATTTTTTGTGATATCTATGGCACTGATTTTTACACATTTTTGCACCACTAATTTGCCAGACGGAGGCGGAGTTGCTAGCTGAGAAGAGATGCGTGGCCCATCTTACGGGAGATGTGAGTGTCAGAAAAACTAAATCGGTTCTTTCTATAGCTGAAAAGCAGCAGATTGATGATTTAATTCTGTTTTCTTCTCTTCTCAGGGTATTGCTTTCTGTGATCTGCCTGAGGATACAATGCTTCCTGGAGAAATGTAAATCAGATGAACCTTTTTCTTCTATCATCATTTATCCATTTACCAACCAGTTGCTGGATGAAGAGAAAAAAAGGAAACTGGAAATCACCTGTATATTATTACTATGAATAGCATATCAGGTAGCAAACTAGTGGTAAAATAACAAGTAAACAAATTAATGTTTGCCCACTTGGTAGATTGGGGTGAGAATAAGAGACTAGTCTTCTGCATGTTGTACGTTTGATCTTTGATCTAATATCGTGATTGCCGGTTAGCTGGCTGCTTTTTACTTGTATTCATGGGCATTACACCAGATAAAAGTATGAATCAGCTTGGTTCTTTCTGCAATTTGTACTCTTTGACAAGCACATTTGTTCGTATCTTGAAAATTCATTGTTTATTCATCAGCAAGTAGCAAAACAGTCCCTTAGGTCTCCGCGAAGGGACACCCTAGTGATTAGAGTCTCGGGTGCAAATCTTGGGATAAACCGAGTGAAATTTATGGAATAAGAGAGGACTATCTCTTGTTGTGTTGCCTATCATCTTATGTTAACATGTAAGCAAAAGAAAAACAATCCCAGGCTATAGGTCAATCTGGGTTTTATACTCCCAAATCCCAAGAGCCAAGATGTTTATTTTGAGCTGCAATTTCCGAAATGTATATATCATGTGTAGCTGCTAGATTGCCCTTGAGTCGCTAATTATACATGTAAAGTCCCCTATAGGATTAGAAAGTAACATAACTCAAAAAAATGTAGCATCCAGCCATATGTGGAGAAGTATCAAATTATCATTTAAATAACGTAGTCTTTGACCACTAATGTCTAATTGTTCAAGAATTTGAAGACTAATATTTTGCTAATTAACGGATAAATAATAGTAAATGGAAACCCTAAGTCTTGGAAATGCCTTCCTTTCTGAAAAGACTAAGAGAATAGCAATGCAAAATAACTTTCAACTACCCGATCTACTGTCGTCTACAAATGAGCAAAATGTGCTGTCCACATCAAAAGAGAAGAATAAAAAACAACCTTAGGAATAGAAGCAACCAAGAAATTGCTGTATGATAGCTTACAAACCCAAAGATTTTTGTCAGTGTGATGTAAAAATACCTTATACGTATTACAAAGTAAGCAAATCTTAAGGATTACAATGAAACAATAAAGGTATAGGTTATCATCTTGGCCATTATCATAAAACAAGAATATAAATGATGAACCTCCAAGCAGAGCCTACTATCCTAGTCAACTAATACGGGCTAATAATATACTAACCAAGATTTAAAAAGATTGATGTGTTCTGTGATCGTAGTTAACCCCATTGATTATGTGTTACCTTGTACAGATACAGGTGCTGAACTTCAGGCTCACAGAAATAATTAGAACCCAAAATAACATCAAGAAGAACCACCCTCTTGCCACAACAGACCCTGTCTTGCCTGCGAGTAGGCTACTCATTGGCAGATAACTGGAAGAGTCGACATCGCCTTGTGGCAAGCTGAAAGAGAGAACAATGTTGACATTGCCATTTTTGTTATACGACCAGTCCAACAGGGTCCCAGATGAATTCATGTTTGTTATTCTTATCATGCCAGCCATGACATGAACAGAACTGGAAGCTTGTGCTGCAGAATTGAACTTGAGAGCCACATCTTTTGAAGGGAACTCAGAGGCAAATGCAGGAGGAGCAGGAAAGCTACCCAACATTTGGCTGGCCTTTCTAATAAATGGAGACTTGGTATCTGTACCATAAAGAATGCAACAAAAAAGTCCCCAAAATGAATAAAATGTCGAATATAACAAGGGAAAAAATGAAACACTAGGGGTCCAGCTCCAATCCATTAGTCATATTTTCCAGTAATTTCTAATAAATACTTAAATGCCTGACACATAGCCATCCTATTCTTAATGGTCGGGATAGTATGATAATGTTTTGCAAGTTTTTCATCCTAAGCCAGTTAACTATGTTGATGTTGAGCTAAATTGTTCCCCTATCACTTTCTTTAGCCTTTTTTTTTTCCTTTCTCCAAACTTCTTCACCTTTCCTGCCACTCAACTTGGTGATTTTTTGCCTTCTCCTATCTACTATCTATAAGAGTTACTTATCTATCTTCTCTTAGCCACAAGAACAATGCAACTCAATTTTCTGGGTTAATTATTTTTCGCCAAATTTAGATGGCAAAACTAGTGGGTTTTTGCATAGGTCTCACATGGTTAAGATTTTGATCAAAGTCCTCATGAAACTACTGTTGAACCTAGAAATTTTAGTTTTTTGGAGTGATGCACATTGCTAAGATTTCGATCAAAGTCTTCACTAAACTATTAAATAATTTTTTTTTTTAGAACTTTGAAGTCTATCACTATTAACATTTCATCTATAAAATCAATTTAAAGAAGCATATTTTTGTTTATAACAGTAAAAAGATTTTGGCATCAAATGTTCACATGTGGGTGTAATTTTGTCCGAAATTTTACTTCTAATTTATTATAATCCCATATGATTTCTCTTCACATTTTATGAAGAACTCCTTTTCTTTTAAATACAACTTTGTTTTGCTCATCTTAATAATAAATTATACATGATAACATAATATGGGTTGATTTTAGATATAATATATATACTGTATAATGTTATAAGTCCTAAATAACCAAAAATATAGTAAAATGTATTCTCGGCCCATTAGAACTTGGGTTTAACACTAAAATATCCATATTCATATTAATAATTCTTTTCTTATACCAATATATAAAGCCCAACCAATCCATTATTTGCAGCAAATAATATTTAAAAATGGGTTTTCATTATTTTAGTGAAAGAAGAAGCTCACTACCATCTTAAGTTAGATCCTGCTACTGTCAGCATGTTTCCATGATATGGAATATAATCTGGACTGTTATATATTAGTAAAATGGGTATGTGTCACGCATCCAAGTATATATTGGAAACTACTTGACAATATAGCTAGCTAATGGACTGGAGCACAGATCCAAATACTAGGTCTTTCCAACATCTTACCAGGTTCATATTTTGTGGTCTCCAGCTCTTGATGTGAACAGGATGCATCACTGTTTCCAGGTTGATCCATAGGTTCACTTGCATGGGACACTTGTTCAGTTCCTCCATTTGAATGCTGTAATCATGTAATAACTTAATTAGAAGCTGCAAAATATTTGCATGTATTGAAACAAGAAAAAAGGTGAAGGAACACATACCATCTGAACAAGAGGTTCTTGGTCAGAAACAGGGATCTTATTTTCCACCATTGGATCAGAGTCCAATGCCAGAGGCTGGTCATCAGCATCATCAAATGTAAGATACTCTTCAAAGTCAAAATATTCAGATTCTGGGTCAATGGGGTTTGAAAGATCATTAGCTTCCAGGTAAAATCCATCATTGCTGGGAAGATAATCATTAACATCCAAGTATGGCTCATTAAGCAAATAGTTATTGTCCACTTGATTGATGTTTTCAATCGGTTTGAGCGCGTATTCATCCTTAACTGGTATTCCCTCAGCAGGGATCTCATTCGATGGCATACTAGAGAACGCATGTTCATGATGTGGCCTTGAATCACTTTCAGCAGCATGAACGTATATAGGCTTCTGATAATCTTCATTGAAGTCCCTAGAATGTTCAGCTTGGTTGCTTGATTCCCCATAATAGAAATTGGATGGAAGGAATGCATTCTCAGGCATATTGCCTGCTGGCGTCTGATGGTCTTCACTTAACTCCCTTGAATGTTCAACATGGTTGCTCGACTCACCATGACAGAAGTTTAGTGGAAGAACAGCATTTTCAGTTGGATTGCCAATGTCAAGTTTCTGGCAAAAAGCAATAGTTTTTAGAATTGTAATCGACAATATAATAATCATAGCAGAAAAGGCACAGCACAATTATTATGTAACGGGGAAATAGATACTTTTGCTTAAATAAGGGACAAACTGATTCCAACAGAACGACTGACAGTCGAACATAAATAAAGAGAAGGATAGCACCATAAGCAATAAACCAATTCATCAATAGCTTCAGTGTCTGACCTAGCAAAGCTACATACTATCATTTATTTATTCACTAAAGCCATGCCATGGTACATAAAACATGTCCTACGAATTACATAACCATGCCAGGCTAAAGATTATCTGATTGAAGGGATTTAAGCATATCAACAATACTTTAAACACAAGCATTATTTAATGCCAAATCATGAAACGTCCAGAAGAACTAAATCACAAGTCTACACATAGAAACACAATGTATGCACTTCATACAACAGTAAATAAGCAGAAAGTTTCCACAAAGACACTTCTGATTCAACAAAATATCAGAAATTCTTGAAACCAACAAAAGCATTTAGCAAGACATGACAAGAAAAGAGAATAAAATGTTTCTTTCCAAATATATAAAAATATTTGAAACCAACAAAAGCATTTAGCGAGACATGACAAGAAATGAGAGTAAAAGGTTTCTTTCCAAAATATCTGAATATACTTGAAACCAACAAAAGCATTTAGCAAGACATGACAAGAAAAGAGAGAAAAAAGTTTCTTTCCAAGAAAAAATAACAGATAGCTTGCCTAGACGCATTTATCACATAATCCCAATTTTGTTAAATCCTACAAACTATTACTACTAACTATATTGTCAATTAACAAAAGCATTTACCAAGACATGCCAGAGAAAAGTGCACATATTCCTTACCAACAAGAAACAACAGATAGCTTGCCTAGAAATACATACAACATTACTCAAAATCTTATAAATCCTAAAAGCCATCCCCAGTTACTGTATTCTCAATATAAATTGCAAGTTATTATATTTTTACTTCATTTTTTCTACTTCAGCAGAAAACACATGTCATGTAGCAGATCTCAGGTTGTCAAGCATAAAACCAATCTAAAAACATACAAACCTGATCAATATCATTCACTTCAACAAAAGCCTCATCATTTGCAACCTCTTCATCCACAGCAAGAGCATGTTGACCAGGCACAAAAATTGCCTCGTCATCCTCCCATTCCTCTTCAACAAAGGGTGCCCCATAGTGTTCCCCATTTTTGGGCCCAGAGCCGCTTTTCTGGAATACCCTACACAACACAAAAGCATCCTACCGCCCAAAATATAATAATAATGTCAATTCCCAAATAAACATCACAGCCACAAAAAAGCACAAAAAAACGGCGAAAAAAAAAGAGGGATCACAATATTACCAGCTGAATTCCAGCTTTCTGCATCTCCTCATCAGTGATACGGTACTCGTGCATTACCCAGTTAGTCCTTTCACCACGTGGGGCACGACCTTTATGATAAACAAGGGTTTTTTTCATGCCAACAACTCTTTCCCTATGGCGGATTGCACGATCCTTGCCAGTTGTCTTCCAGTAACCTTTCTCAGTAGCTCTATTGGTCCTCGAGCCATTCCCATACTTCTTGTCCAGTGCACTGAAGAAGTACCACTCCAAGTCCCTGCTCTTCAGCTTTGACTTATCTATTAAGAAAAAATAATTTTTGATTTACAACTGAAAAGTATATATACCTGAAATCCAATTTAACCAAAAAAAAAAGGCTTACGCTTTAAGTGGGTACCAAATTAGGAACTTAGGTGGAATTTTTTGAAAAATAAAATCTAAGCAAGAAACCCCATTCTCAGAATTATTGTCCTAAAAACAAAAATTACCCTAAAATACGCTTATGCCAGAGTGTCTATTTATAAACTTTAAAGCGGAAATTTGAAAATTTGAGTCAAAATTCAAGGAAAAAAATATATAATTGAACATGCGACAACAACCCAAAATTAAATTTTAATAAATAAAATCTTAAGCTCTGCGTATCATCAAGACTCAACCTTGAAATATCAAAATTAAAATTAAACCCAGAACTCGTGGATTCAACACATAATAATTAACCGGAAAGAAAACCCATTCTATAAAACTTCAAATTTAGGACAAAGATGAAAATTTTATCCAAAATTCAACAACTAAACAAAAGATTAACCGAGCCAAATTTAAAAAAAAAAATACCAGGAAGATCCCAAGGCTCGGATCTGTAAATATCTATAACAGAGATCGCATCAAAGCTGGGCTTATTCAAGACTTTGCGCTTAAGATAATAACGAACGAGTTCTTCATCGGTCGGGTGGAACCGGAACCCAGGAGCTAGCGAGGTAGAAGAGCCACGACCCATAAGCCAGAAAGAAAATAGAATTACCAATAATAATGATTCGGGGGTTTGGGGATTTTCTAAGTTAGATTAAATAAAAATTAGAGGTTTTTTTTTTTTTTGCTTTTTTGGTTAGTCGGTGTCGGAAAGTAGAAAGTAGAAAAAAGCCATTGCCGAGAGAGAATAGGAAGTGCTCTAAGTTGTAAGAGTTCTGATATTTTCAAGGAAAAGAGTTTGGGGTGAGGCAACGATAAAGTAACACGTCGTATAAGTTTTAGTGGGTGACACCGAGTTTGATGGAGTGACACGTGTACTTCGGGGACGGGTCGGTAGCACGTGGATGGCGCGTGAGAAAGTTAGTTCGCGCGTGAAATCGATGGAAGGTTCCGGAATTTTTATATTGTAGGTAGTACACTCATTCTTTTTGACGTAATTGCATCCGTTTGAGATTCAGTTAAAGGACGATTATAACCTTGAAGGCGGCTGTTAAGTTTTAATTTAAAAAGTCACAGATTTTGTGAAATCTTTTAAATCTTAATGATGAGTCTAGGTAGATTTTGTTTTTAAATGATTTTATTTAATTTTTTAATAAGTTATAAATAAAATAAAAAATTTAAAAAAAAAACTCAAGAAACAAAAAATTTTACCAATCTCGAATATCCGAAGTCGATTACTAATTTAAAAAAGTTTTTCTATATTTATTTTCTCTATTCATAAAACGAATATTCATAATTTTGTTTAACTTGAATTAATCCACTCAGCTTAACAGGTTGTTAGATAAAATTTTTATTAGTAGTTAGCACTAGCATTCCAGTAGTATTTGTTTTAATTTTTAAATAAGTGGATCAGCCCGGTTGGTGCGACGGGTAGAAATCTATTTTTTTTAACAATTTTCTATTTGAATTAAATTGTTTGATAGTAGAAAATTTCAAAACTACTATGATTTTAAATGTATTGCATTTTTAAAAGGCTATACTATTAACATTAAGCATATGCCCTAAAATTAATAATAAATAGTAAATATTAGTTTGTACGTGAACAGGTGCAATAGCTTCAATTTTGTTTCCTCCTCTAAAATGTGTAGCACTTAAACAAAAACTAAGTTTACTCTTTTCTTCATATGGACATGAAAGGCCTAAAGAGAGTTTACAATTCTAGATAATTAAGGGGGATAGTATTTATTATAACCACTGTTTTCAAAACCGGACCGGACCGGTTTAACCGGGAATCGCCGGCATGTCCGGTCCTTAAAGGGGTGGGAACCGCGGTTAGTCAACATGGTCAACAACCGGGCAAAAACCGGTTGGACCAGCGGTTGGACCGGGTTCTGACCGGATAAAACCGGTTTGATAGTGGAGAAAATTTGGAAACTTTTTTGAAGGTGGTGAGTTTTGAACCCACAACCTTGTGGGTAACAAAAAACACACTTAAGCCACTGCACCAAATGCTTTTATATGATATGTATATACCTTATATAATATTTAAAAGGTAAAATGCCAACAATTTCCATAAATTGCACTTATCGAACCGGTTGAACCGGTCGGACCGGTCAAACCGCCGACCGGAACCATCGCCGGTTCTAGTGGCGGCCCGGTTTTAAAAAACAATGATTATAACATTTATGTGAAAGGAAATGATAATTACAAAAAAGGGCTCAAGGGCAAGAACTGGCTAGAAACTAACCTAGGGCCTTCTTAGTAATTTGGCAAGTGAGAAAAGACAGAGAAGGACAAAAAAATTCAAATGGAGCATCCTCATCAATTCTCGAAAAGGGCCTTTGATAAATTCTCTGAGTAACATTTAGTATATGTATAAGATGTGAGTCATGTGACATTAAATGAAAAATGAATGTATCTGCTTTTATATTTGGTCTTTGGATATCAATAACTATTGCCCTTTTTTTTCTTTCTTTCTTTTTTTTTTAAAGGAGGATTGCTCTTTTTTCCTTGAAAAGCTATATTTTATTATTAATTGTATAAAATTCATTTTAAAAATACTAAAATGAAATCAATTTTCTAATCTTCATCTTCGTAGTCTAATATAGGATGTAAGTGATATACCACTATTCGCAAGTTACTCGAACTAGACTCAAAGAAAATTCATATTCGGCTCGGTCATTGTCAAGCCGAGCTCGAGTATCGAATCAAATCGAGTTCGAACTCAATGATGCTTCATTCGATACTCGTCAAGCTACTCGATACAAATATATATATATATATATATGTACACATAATATTATTTATTTAATTAAAAAATTAGCTATATATACTTGTCGAGCTCGAGCTCGAATTTCAGCTAAAAATGATTTTTTTTTATTTTTTAATTAAGTATCGAACTTGTCGAGCCGAGCTCGATACTCGATTCGAGCCGAGCTCGAGCTCGATAATCAAAACTCGATCGAGCTTAAGTCGAGTATCGAACTCGATTTTTTGTGTCAAACTCAAGTAGCTCACTACTCAACTCGGCTCGACTCGATTACACCCCTAGTCTAATACTAATTGTAAAAGATACAACCAGGCAATCTGTGTTTCGTGTCGTGTTTACATAGGGTATAAACACATATTAGACATGACACGAACACAACACGATTATTAATCGTGTCACGAAATTCAAACACGAACACGAGACTTGTTTTTAAACGTGTACACGGGACACGAGACCTGTTTATACGATTAAGCCGTGTAACAGGTCATTATACGACACGTTGACACGATTCAATTTTTCAAATATTTCAATTAACTAAAATATATATAATTAGAGCTACAAATTGTCTAATTTAAAAACATAAAGATAAATTGTCCACAAATATCAATTCTAATAAAGTAGCTAACATAAACTTGACTAAATAAGTAACTTAATAATTCTTTAAAAGTCTAAATAAGGTGTTTATGGGGAATGGAATGGGTAATTGCCTAATTGGATTGGGTATATTAGACTTTAGGGTTTTAATTAGCGTGTCTAACGTGTGTCGTGTAACAGGTCGTCGTGTTTTCGTGTTAACCCGTTAACTAAGGCGTGTCTCTCGTGTCTTAAACGTGTTAATCGTGTCTTGACACGATTATGAGACGAAATACGATTACCATAATCGTGTCCGACACGATTCGAATACGAGACACGTTAAATCAAACATGAACACAGCTAAATGTATCGTGTTCCGTATCATGTCGTGTCAAAACCGAATTACCAGATAAAAGAGTCAATTTAATATGAAAAAAAGGTAAGTAGTAAAATATGATAAACCTATTTTTTGTATTTCACATTTGATGTACTCCATATATATACATATGGAAATATCAAATACATATACTCCTATACTAATGACAAGAAACATGCATGTTTGCGTGAGTTCCAAGGTCTGAAAATTTGCAAATACAGTATATATTCAATAATTTGATTCTACTAGTATTTTATTAGGAAAGAGACAAGGTATATATATATTTTTTTGTTTCTCCTTGCAGTAAACGTAAACAAATACAGTCCTATTGTAGACTTTTCCATGCAATATTGTCGTTATTCACAGAACTGGATACTGTTTCTTACACTTTTCTTGTCATTTTTTTTCCTATCTACAAATTTTCATCTTAAAACAAATAATTGTCATGGGGTTTTAGTCAAATTTTGAATCAGAAAAAGAGGAAAGTCCCAAAAAATTATTTATAAAGAAAAAGGGGAAAAAAGGGTCAATACCTAAATTCTCCTTTTTAGAGTTTATCAAAAATTTGGGGTTGACTTAACCAGTAAGTTCTCTACCCATTTTTCTCTTACGTTCTTGTGCCTTAATCCTTAGTGTGATACTTGTGCATGTGGATAAGATTCTATTTCTTATTTAAAGAAATTAAAAACAAAAAAATTGACAGTTTTGTAGTACAATTCTTATTACTCTCACACTAGATAGATGGATGAACCACACTCCAATCATATCAATCATCATTAAGACTGACATAGTAATTCATATTATAATTTCTCTATTTTTTTTGGTGAAAAATTTCTCTATTGCTAACTACATGTCATGGTTTATAATTAAACCTTGAATAAAATAATTTTCGCATATAGATTCAAAGTTAATTAATCAAGGTCAAAACTAAAAATTTTGACTAGAAAAGGTCAAACTCAGACTACATTTATAAAATGTATTAGTAATATTATGTAATATATAATTCAACATTGTACTTGTACAAACCGAAGGGAAGATGCATTACAAAAGAGGAACATAGATACTAATTTTCAGAAGGTCTTTACTTCATAAAACATCAAACAGCTCATCACTAATTCAAAATCTACACTTCCTTCATAAAGTTAACCTTGACATGAATAAAACGCCATAGCAATATATAGACTTTGACATTTGACACTTGACACAAGAGCAGCAAAACCAAGCAAAAAGGCAATTAAACATAAGTGTCGATAAGTGATTTCCTCATCTCATCTACAATGGCACTAGGTTGTGCTTCCCTCAGCTTGAAGACATTCTCGATGACGGAGAGTTCTGTTGCTGTAGTGTCTGAGCCGCAGAACGCAGTCCAGTCATTTACAGTCATTCCAGCAGCTATTACTTCACTGCCACGGTTGATGGTGCCAGCCACCAAGGGAACCTGAAGAAGTGTTGAAAGCTCATCCAAGTCTTCAATGGATGTATGAGGATGGACCTGCACCATTTCAATAAGCAAAATCAGGGGGTAAAAAATGGGGCCGGTGGGGTTTTTAAAGGGAGAATAAGAGGTAATCATCGTCAGTGGTAGAAGAAACAATTCTATCTTACCAAACCGCCTCTGTTAGAAAAGGCACAGTAGCTCCCCACTAGAATATTACCAGCGATCGTCTGCCTAAAAACTTCTACACCAAGAACATCGGCGATTATCTCCTCAGTTTCCTGATCAAATTTGCAGAGGCTTAGCATTAAAAGCATCATGTAATATCTTCAAGTATATATGAAGATTACACATCCATGCACCCCTCGAACACCCATGACATACAAAGATGAAATTAACTAAAGCAAGACATTGAAAGTTTCACAACCACCCAAGGCTTAAGAGACCACGTTCTGATGTTTTCTTTCCTATATATATTATACTCATGAAACACGAACCAGAAAAAGACTAATTATAGCCCTTGAGAATATTGAGGAATAGACATACAACCCTCAGAAATGAAAGGGACTAATAATGCTTTAGCTATCATTTCAAAAGAAGATTTCCAGGCCAGGTAAATGTCTAAATATACTGAACCATACATTAGTCAATAACATATATGTATAGACATTGGGGAACTTCAACTTTTTGGGCAACATCAAATATGCAAATTCAAACTTGTCTAACTTTCATTTGACATAAAAGCAGAATGGCAGGATATCCCTCCCCTCAATGTACATAGATATTGGAATATACTGATACATATATCGTAATCAACTATTCCAGTGAGATATAAAACTGTACCCTGTCCAGATCAGTATGTGTCAAAGCAACATGGTCATTGCATGCTATACAGTTCCCAAGAGCAGATAGTTTCTCCTCTATGCGCTGCACAACAACTTGATCTGGTAGACTATTTCGCAAGTGTTGAAGTTCTTCAATAAAAAAGAAAATAAAGTCCATCATTAATGCCAGAAACAAAATTTCATCTTTAATCAAGTAGGGCAAAAGTATACAATGCAAACCTGCAAAGACAAATAAATGTGATCGGAAGCCTCTAAGACTCATATGCAAAACTAACAAAATTGCAAGTGAATATCTAATAATTAGCAGGATATAGCCAAATTAAGGGATTTCATGCCAATTGCAACACATCTCAAGTCACTAAGAGCGGAGCTAATCCAGAAACCCAATTACCACATTGACCAATAGAAAAAAGGCAGTTAAACCAATGATTATAAACATCATCAAAAACTGAAGTTCCCTAAATCTTGACATACTACAAATGTGGCAAAGTTCCAGTCATCACTCCCTGCGGCATTGATATCTGCATAATATACATTTTTAACTAGGTCTTCTATCCATCCACCTATATATCTTGGTAAGTTCAACCATCAACCGACTTTAGTAGGACCATCACTTAATTAGTGAAAGCCACAGGATGCACTATCATATAGAATGTAAAACAGTTTTCAAATTCATTTACATTTCTTGGGCCAACCTCATCTAAGCCAACTAGATACTGTATCATCACAATTTCTTAACATTTATCTTAATCATTGTCATGTTCTATAGTATGCTCCACTAAGACACAATTGTCAATTGTCAGGATGGATTGACTTCTCACTCTGGCCCATGGCCCACTGCCTCTCCTCCTATAGTTTTCATCCCACCAAGCAATGCTTTGTGGTCAGTTATGGTTTGAATAATGCAAGCATATAAGTAGAAGCCTTCAAATATAACAAGATAGCTTGAAAAGAAAAAGGTATGAAACTAAATCATTAATTGCAGTATTGCCAAAGTTTAGATCCCACTGAATGCTACAAACAATAGAAGCAATTTTAATATTCTTCCTACTTTAAGATCACATGTAACACTACCTTGATCTGTGGTGGTATGGGGAACAAGAAGGCCATTCTTATTTCCTGTCAAAACAATGCAAACTCACATTAAGCAAACTAAAAGGCATCACCAACACTTCTCGGAAAAGATTGAGGAAGTTTTAAGAACCACTCACCGGCACATAGCCGGCCTATTATTCTAGTGCCAGCAATAGAGGTCTTAACGACTGGAATGACATCAGCTAACTCTGACTCGAAAGTACTGCAAGATACAAATATGGCCTTAATACATTAAGGACAACAGAGAAAGAAAGAACTAGAGAAGATATGCTTACCTGTAGAAATTTTCTGACCCTCCAATTGCAACCAAGCAGTAAGCATTAGTTAGCTTGGAAAAGACTCCAACTTCACATGAATTCTCAAACTGAAGCCCTGCAAAATTCACAGCATGAGAGTTGTGGCTAAATGGCTATAGATCATTTTAGTCAAATATGATGGGAAACCACTTAAAGAATATAAAGGTGAATTTTAAAAGATTTTAGCAGCATCAATGTAGAAAGATACAAGCTATATCAATTTTATATGAGTACTGTAATAGCAACAAGAGAAGATCAAAGATATACAGACTGAAGGCTGCAATAGGACTTACTTGTTGCCATTATAAAGTAGAAAAAAAATGGATCACGTTGAAAACAGATAGGAAGAAGCTCTGCAGTAAAAAATATATATCGAACTGAGTTTAACATATGGAGAAATAACTAGCCAGAAAACCACAATGAACCATACAATTTCAATTTACATTCTATTCTCATACATGAACATTCCAAGAAGAATTTCTTTTAAGCAACCCATGGCAAACTTTCTCTGTGGCAATGTATATCAAATAGTTCAAGCAACAACCTTTCATCCATGTTTTCTATAAGAGGGTGCTATAACTAAAAATTATGCATATTAGTCTCAAGGACGACTTCATCAATGAAAAGGCACGATGTTTTAAACATTACCTATGACCTAATAGAGATCATACGAGTAATTTCTGTTCAATTCAAATTTATCTTTCAACATGTTCACATTGATAAGCCCAAAATTAAATCACATTAGCAAGCCATTAGCCATGAAAGTGCGTACATTTCTTTTAACTACAACAAAGGTCAATGAGTCCCATCAACCACTGTTAAGACAAAAAAAATATTCATGAATATCAATTTATAAAAAAGTGTTAAGAATTTCTCACTATAATAATCTCCTACTAGCACCCTGTTATAACTAGGATAAAAAAACTTACACCTTAATTCAACAAAAATCTAAACTTCAAACTTCTGCAGAACATACCACTATAAAAATTAAAAGGGGATTCAAACCCCACTACAAAATGCGCCTGTTCAAATTTATGCAAAATACTTGGCTGCAACTACATATCCACTAAATCAACCATTTTCAATCATTTATTTTCATGCCACTTCGCGCAGATACAAACAAAAAGAAGTAAACTTTTGATAAGGGAAACAGTTGATCATATGCATATGATTCATTAGAAACAAAAACACATATATACAGCCTAAACTAATTAACCCATATTGACCAATATAAGGTTCCAACGCTAAAACTAAGGCAACAAGTCTCAAAACCTCAAATATCTTATTGAAGCAAGGAAACCCAGATAGCAAAAGCAAGCGAATATCATTAAAAAATAAAAAGGAAAACAATCTAGTCTAGACTAATAAAGTAGTAGATTGTTAAATACCCAGAAATAATATTAAGCAAAGAAGCAACATGAAGAAAAAAAATCTGGAAATTAAATAAATTATGCTTACTAAATAAAGTATTCGGTGCTTTGTTTTCTTGAGGGTTTTGAGAGGCTGGCGTTAGGGAAAAAGGAAAATAGAGAGAGATAGAAACAGAAGAGTTGTATCGTTTATGAGAGCGGCGCGTAAGAAGAGAGATTTATTCTTAATCTTATTTTTTAGTTTAATTTTTAATTTTTAACAACATCATGATAAAAATCAGGCGCCATCACCGAAGATAAAACGATGTCGTATTAATTCTAGCAGAATAGATAAGAGCTCTGATGAAAATACTACACCGTTTTATACTCTTGGGTTGGGTTTTTTTTTTCTTAATAAACATACGAGGCCATCAAAAATGTAGCAAAAAAATATGACGCTAAAAAGTTATGAGAGCATACTCCCAAGTCCCAAATGCACTCTAAAAAATCCCACAATCCAAACTCCAAGGGGCACCTGCTCAAAAGATGTTACAATGAACTAGGAGGCTCCTTAAAACTCAAAAAAGAATATCATTACAAAATTGGAGCTACTCACAAAAAATAAGCTTTCCTTCCATCACCAGTTTCCCAAACCATCCCTTCATTCAAGCCTTTAAGGGCTTCCATCAAAGCATCCCACCGAGCTAGACCAGTTTTGCCTTATCATAAATTTGCACTTGTATAATATGGCACACTTCTATAAGCATTCCAAGAGTGCTTCTTGTACTTTTTTCTAAGGCGGGCGGTACTGGTTAACCAGACCTTAGAAGAAATACTCAAGCAATCACCCCCTTCTCCAATTACTCGAGAGGGGGAGATTTGGGTAGACTCGATATTTATCATTAACTAAAGCTTAATTTCAATAAATAAAAAGCTACAACATTATTCAACAACAAACCAAATGGTAATGTCACCTGAATTCTACAATCTGCTGAAGAATATTCCATACATAACTACGGGTAACAGTAAGAAAATCAAAGAACTAGATAAATGCCTAGGTTCCCAATGCTACGCATTCCGGTTGCTCTTCTTCAGCTCCTCATTTTCTTTGCTAAGGGTATCCACTTTTAACTGAAGAACACCTATGATAGCCTGGCTGGTCCTCTTTTGGTCCTCATTTTCCTTGCTAAGGGAATCTACTCTTGACTGGAGAATGTTTATCATAGCTTGTGCACTCATCATTTCAAGCTTCAATGTCTCCCTCTCAACAGAAATCTTGTGGATCTCATTCTGTAATTCATTGATCAGTTTCATGCAGCCAGGGGGCACCACTGAATCAAGACTAGCAGTATCATATGTTGCCGGAAGAACATGAGGGTTCTCTTTTGGTTCTATAGATTCCATTAAAGAAAATTCCAGTAGTGCAGAAATTGCTGTTGTTGTTGCAGATGATGGTGATGTTGTGGTTGTCGCTGCTGTTGTTGTTGTAGATGAGCAGCGATCCTGAGTTGTTCTAGTTGAATTCTCTGAAGCATTTGCATGGTTAGAAGCTGAATCATTATGCCGCCTTCTCTTATATTGAAGGAGAGGTAAGGGTGCCTCTCTATTAAGCACACATAGCGGAGGGCAATCCTCTGATCTTTCAATCTTGCACGGACGTAACAGAGGACGGTCTTCTGTTTTCTCATTCAATGACTCTCTTGGAACCTCATAATTAAGTGGAGCATCCTCATTGGGATACTGAACATCCTGCTGCCATTGTAAAATAAGTTTCAGAAGCAATGCTTTAATCAGAGGCTTAATGATAGGAGGAGGCACATGACATGAGTTTTAGTTAATAAATATTAATGTGTTATCCAACATGCATATAAAGAGGAGAGAATAAGGTAAAATGAAAGTCAGAAGCATTAAACAGTAGGTATTACATAAGCACAACTGAACAATACAGTGTCTAACTAGCTATTGCCATTGCACCTTTTGGGCTAGAATTTACAATAAATTGCATTTAAAACTTCAACTTCATATATCAGATGACATATAAAACCTTGCACACATCTTTACTACTAGGAGAAAGAAAACATAACAATAAAATCATAGCAGAATTACAAATCAAACACAATTTGTTATCTTCATATTAGAAACTAAAATAATAAGTATATATTTAGAATAAGTGCAGCCCATTCCATAAATAACCAAAAAAATAGCATTAAAAGAAAGCCAAATTCTCAAGCAAACAACATTTTTTTTTGGTTAAAAAGCAAACAACTTTTACCATTCACACTGGAAGGGAAAAAGACAAACAAGATATACAAGTGCCATATTATACATGAAGAGATGAAAAACACAATCAATTCATTTTCAATGACCACACCATTCATTGTTATTTATCAACCTGCTTCATTGAATCATATGTTTACTTCATAGAATTTCATACAACATTTAAAATTTAATGGCTATTCAGGAACAAACTGTCATTTTGGCCAGTCTTTAGGGCAGCATGTACTTATTCAAAGGATAACACGAGAAATTGCTTAAAAATGAGTAAAGAAGGCCTAGACTTCCTTTACTCCAAAGAGTTTTGCAGAGTAGGTGTTAGTGGACTCCATGTCCCTCGTGAGCTAAGAATAGTCCGAGACTTTAAAAGCTACATGCTCATGATACAACTTTAGTATCATTTCTAACACCAAGGTGCAAATGCTCCTCTGTCACAAAAATTACCTCACTCTCATGGCAGAGAAAAATCAGCCCAAAAGCATGTAAGCAAAGCCAATTCCCAAAAACGTGTTACTAATAAGACAAAAAGAAATTCTAGGGTTACATTAGCCGGGGCAAGATGCAAAACTTTGATATTATGCTTGATGAGATTGTCACAGAAGATAAAGCAGCCTACTTGTTTTAAAGAGAATATCTACAATACAAATAATCCCTGCTGGGAATTGCTATTGTCAAAGAACAATTTAAGACATATAAAGGGATTAACGAGACAGTTCTTAGGCATGGAATCTTCCATCCAATGAAAATGTCAAACAAGGATAGGATTATTCAATACTGCCAGCAAACAGAATCACCGTATCAGGGTTTGTAACAGTCCTTATCTAATATAGGCATAGAGGAAACCTTAAGAATACCAAATGACCCAAAATTAACGAGGGAATCTATATAGAAGAAAATGCTCCAAATGCCTGTTTCATCATCTTAATTAAACCATGATAAAGGCTAATCTTCCAACATTGATACACTTGCAGGACATCACACATTATACAAGCAACAGTAAATTCAACAAATTGTATACAATACTTTAATTAAAAGGTATAAAGTCACCAAAATAGCTAGAAAAATAAAGCACAAACCTGCTCAAAATCAATCCTTCGAACACCATTGCTTTCAATCAGTGCATTCTCAGCAGCTGCCACATCTATTCCGGCTACTGCATCATTACCAGCTATAACATCATCCCCAGCATCTAGTCCAGGAACCAAAGCTGTCGAACCATCATCCCATTCCGCCTCAATAAAAGGTGCATAACGGTTTCCATTGGGCGGTCCTATATTATTCTTGTGAAATACTCTACACAGCACATATGACTTCTCCACCCAAATGAGTGAAAAAGAATAACGGGAAAAAGGAGAAAGACATTTCTCAGATTAGTTTCAGAAAATGAATGGTAAAAATTGGTTATTGAGAAAATAGTAGCACTTCTAAACATAAGGGATTCAGAGTACTAACAAGTAACAACCATATTGACTCAAGTCCTAAATCTACTTAACTCAAGCTAATTTAACAGTACACTTAAGTTATTAACTATATAAAATTAAAAACATCATAGCACATGACATCCCAGATCACATTTTCTCCAATTTCCTAAATTTTCACGGCCACCAGATGAATAACCCATTTTATTGAAACCAAAGCAGTTCTTCGGTCAGTTCTTCAGTTCAATCAGACCAATGCAGCATCGTCCATCATTAAAGCCAAAATGGACTAAATATTTCATGTTAAACATCTATACCTTCTTGGGCGGTCCTATATTATTCTTGTGAAATACTCTACACAGCACATATGACTTCTCCACCCAAATGAGTGAAAAAGAATAACGGGAAAAAGGAGAAAGACATTTCGCAGATTAGTTTCAGAAAATGAATGGTAAAAATTGGTTATTGAGAAAATAGTAGCACTTCTAAACATAAGGGATTCAGAGTACTAACAAGTAACAACCATATTGACTCAAGTCCTAAATCTACTTAACTCAAGCTAATTTAACAGTACACTTAAGTTATTAACTATATAAAATTAAAAACATCATAGCACATGACATCCCAGATCACATTTTCTCCAATTTCCTAAATTTTCACGGCCACCAGATGAATAACCCATTTTATTGAAACCAAAGCAGTTCTTCGGTCAGTTCTTCAGTTCAATCAGACCAATGCAGCATCGTCCATCATTAAAGCCAAAATGGACTAAATATTTCATGTTAAACATCTATACCTTCTAGTCATCAAAATACAGCGGAACTTGTGGTGAAATCCTTGTATATTAATTAAAAACATCATAACAAAAGACATCCCAAATCACATTTCCTAAATTTTCACAGCAACCAGATGAATACCCCATTTTATTGAAACCAAAGCAGCACACATACAAACAATTCACACTCGTTTTCTTTCATACACAAAAAATTTCTCAACTCTCAAAGGTCAGTTCTTTGGTACAATTCATATTAAACATCTATAACTTCCAGTCATCCAAAATATAGCGGAACTGTGGTAAGATCTTTATATAAATAACTTAACACTGATATTTGCAAGCATAAATAATCAGATCATTAAAACCATCAACATAATTTATGTGGACTCAAACCTGCAATGCCCGAAGTCTTTCCAATTCTTCTTCAACAAGCCGGTATTCATGCATAACCCAATTGGTTCGCAACCCATCTGGAGCTCTCCCACTGTGAAAGACTAGTGTCTTCTTCATCCCTATAAGCTGCGAATTGTGGCGGACCTCTCGATCCTTCCCTGTGGCCTTCCAGTACCCTTCTTTTGTGGCCCTATTCATCCTCGCCCCATTCCCATACTTCCTGTCCAATAAACTGAAAAAATACCACTCCTGGTCTCTGGTTTTCAATCTTGACTTGTCTAATAAGAAATTCAACAAGAAACTTTAGCACCACGCTCAGAATGAACTAGAACACACCCAGCAAACCACTGAAAACAATGTAGAGTATTGGCCAAGTTCTTACAAATAACCCAAAAGGAAAATCAAAAATTCACCTAGAAAACCCAATGAAAAGGAAACAGCAGCCCACAAAAACTCTACATGAGCGTAAAATAGGAAAAAATGTCCACAAAAACAGAACACCCATTTCTTAAAATAACGGGGTATAGCCAAAATATACTGCATTTACCAAGAAGAACAATACTGAACAATAGAAAAATCAACAACAAATATTTCAATAGATTCCTAAATTTTGAACAGAAAATCCTTCTAACACTAGGGGAAGAAACACTCCAATTTGAAAAATTTTGAAATACAGCATTTACTCTCGTAGAAGAGGAAAAGAGAACCAATTTTTTTCAAATTTTCTGTTTTAAGAACTCAACTTTACCAAAATAAAAAACAAAACTTGAAAACATAAAATTCAAGGTAACACGTCTTAGCAAATTTCAACATATCTAAAAAAAACAAAAAATTATATATACAAAATGTCAGTGAATATAAAATGATGATAAAAAGGAATTAACCTGAAAGTTCCCATGGTTCTTGCTTATAGATATCAACTTCAGCGATAGCGTTAAACCTGACAGGCTTGTCTGAAACCTTCCTTTTCAAGTAATAGCTGACCAGTTCTTCATCAGTAGGATGGAATCTAAACCCAGGTGCTAACGCCGTCGCTGAACCACTTGTCTTGGCTGCCGCCGCCGTCGCCACCGCTGGCACATCCGGCGTTCCTGGAACTATAGCTAAAGAGTTTTCACGACCCATAGAGTAATTACTCAAAAAAATCAAAACTTTTTCTGGGTACAAAATTAAGGGTTTTTTGGTGGGTGACGAAACGAAAGAGTTGCAGAAGAGACGGAATGAAGAAAAAAAATAAAGATGAAAGTCTTTTGATTGATGGGGAAGAAACGAGCGAGTGGGTACCTTCAATTGCAAGAAATTTCACTTTATTTCTCTCCTATTTTAATTTTCTTGTTATTTGGTTCTCAGCAAAGCTGAGTAAATAATAAAATAAATTTTAGTAGTCTATTCTATTTAGTACTGTTGAATACCTATCCCGTGTTAGTACTGGAGTAGTATATGGCAAATTTTTTTTTAAAAAAAAATTAAAATAAAATCCATTTATATTTTCAAGAGGATTTTTCTGAACAATTTTCCTATAAAAGGAAAATATTTTAGCTTTACCATAAAAAGTTGAAATGGCTTATCGGGAGAAATAGAATATTAGCATATGGTAAGCAAATAAGGGGGAATTTTGAAATAGATTGTTAGATAAGTTTTAGTTGTTTTCCTTTTCTTTTTTGTTAAGTTTTGTTGTTTTTAAAAGAAATTTTCTAAAAAAATATTAGGAGAAGTAATCACCTAATAATCATTTTCTTTGTACACCTTTGTTCTTAAATTTTCTAGTCATTTTTTAAATATTAATACCGATTGTTTTATTTTTAATCTACTTTTAAATTAAACTTTTAATCCTTGCGATAGTAAAAGTCATATTTTTGTTCTTTTAATATGTAAATATTAATAAATTCAAATTCACTCAACAAGATTTCATTTTTCTATAAAGATGTTACTATTTTTCAATGCAACTTAATTGGTCATTAATATATTGTTATCATAATAATAACGTGTATGTTTTATCATAACGAGAAAGTTAATTTAATGAGAGAAAAAATATTGATGGGGTGTTTTTTTATGAAAGACAAAAATACATCGACTTTTTTGGTACAAAAGAGCGACCGTCTTAGTTAAAAATAGCTATAAAACGTGCTATTCGAATGAGATTCTCTTACATAACTTTTTGCAAATCATTGGGTTTCATTAACTTCGTAATATCAAAGGATTTTGGAAAGCAAGTGAGACAAAGTTGTTCACGATAAGTAATTTCGTTTGATTAATTTCGTTTGATTATATTAAGAGAATTTTTTTTTTCAACCAAAGAGAAGAATATTATTGAAGTGATCCAATACTTTTTTCTTTCGTAAACTTTAGCTAGTATTTTTTGTTTTTACTTTATATGTAGAAAGTGATTAAGGAGGAAGTAGTTTAAAAGGCAAACAATAATCATCTAATACAGGATCAATAAAAATGTTAAACTCCATAAATATGATTAAGGGGATGATGATATGCTTGATAAAATACTTTTTTACAAAATTACCAATAAAATAAATTCAAGAAAAGTTAATACTTTTCATATGTATTGTCTTTTGTTTTTTGACGCCATTTATATTGTCTATTAATTTGTTACATCGAGTTAAAGGATATTCTATAATTTTAAATAAATAGTAATAGTAATAATATTATTATAGATTTAAATCTTATGAATTAAGAAATAAGTGTTCAAAATTTTCTCAACACGATATTGATTTTTTAATTAAAACCCAAGTTCTTATATCTTCACTTAATAAATAATAATGGACAAGGCTATGCATACTACACTTGGACACACTACCATTTAAAATTGTTGGATATGGACTTGATTTGAATAACAACCGTTGGATATAGGTAGTGCATAAAAGTAATGTGTTTTTATAGTAGTGCAAATAACTTTACCCATAATATTAATAACCAAACAAATTGTTTTTGGAGGGTGGATATATCTATTCTCACAAATTCTAAATATCGAAAATTTTGTGGCAATAAAGATAGATCGCTAGATACTACTAGCTAGTTGTAAATTAAATTAGACAAGAAATATTTTATTTTTGCACCATTATAGACAGAAATACTAGTATTTGATAGAGTCGTTTTCCTTATTCTCTACACGAGTGAACTGACGAGTCCAAGTAAACCCTAATAACGGGAAGAAAGTTTCATCATCAATCATCAATATCCAAAAAGAAGGTTTTTTCCCCAATCAGATGCTTTTCCATTAAGGCAAGTAAAGCCTTGGTGGGACCTAATGCTACACAATATGGGTTTCATTTTCTTTTCCTTTTTAGTAGTAATTTATATATATATATATATATATATTTAATTTTCCAGTACAGGAAAATTGTTAGTAGATATACGAAACAAATTTACTTTTTTAATCAATGTCTTTAAAAAAAATATTTACCGGTTTACCGGTTACACATTAAATGATTGGGAAAAAAAGAAAGAAAGGAAGAACCAAACGGTGACGTATCAGCTTGCAATATTAATATAGTGAAAGTGTGACTATAGCATCTAGTAGGAATAGTGGGAAGGGCAAAAGTGGGGTATAGTATAGACGTAAGGAAGGCAAGAAAGAAGAGTTTAGAGAGGAAGAATGAATGAAGCAAAAAATGGGCTCAAAAATCAAGGGGTGGCGATGGACTGGCGAGACAATTAATGACCAATGGCTGCTAAGATTCTTGCTTGCAGCGCAGGCTAGGCCTGAGCCCCGATCGTACGTTGACTCAAATATTTATGGCCCTCCCCTCCCTCCATCAGGTTTCGGACCATTAGGTTTAACTTTAGACTCCGCTAATTCTTTGGACTTTGCATCATCAATCCATTCCTATCCTTTCTTGTCCCCCATTTTCCAAACTCAAACCAAACCTTTTTTACAAGTATCCATTTTAATTTAATCAAATACTACTAAGATTAAGTAGGAAAAAAAATAGTACTACTAAAAGATTAAAATCAATTAATTTATTGACTTCTGACTCTTTTTGTGTATAATGATCCAGGAGAAGTAAAGGTTAAAATTTTCTCACAAGTGTGCTTTTAAAAAAAAAAAAATTTGTTTTTCCGGAACTGAGTGAACAGTAAATTACTTAAAAGTTTAGTACAGTACACAATAAAGCCTCTACAGCTGTCAGCTGGTGATCAGACGAGTCAGGTTAGATTTGTATTCGGGCTTGACTCAGGTCAGATTAAATTTGGGTCAAATTGATTTCGGTTTGGATCAATTTTTTGTGAAGTAAATTCGGATTCGGGTTCAGGCTGGGTTTTGCCCAAATCATTTATCCATTTTTTCCGGATGAATAATGTCATTAATATTTTCAAATTTTATATGTAATTTATTAATTTACCTTTTAAAACATATTCATATAAAAAACTATACAACATAAATGAAATTTTCAGAAATTATTATTTATTTTCAAATATTAGTATTGAATTCGGGTTTTGTAAGGTTCGACAGGTTCAGGTTTTATTGGGCTTTAGATTTTTTGGGTTCTGGTTTTTTCGATGTTGAGTTTTTTCGGACGAGTTTTTCTCGGGTCGAGTTGATTTTACCACCTCTAAAAGCCTCCCTCTAGTGTTGGTCAAATAAAAGTGATTATGGTTTGGTTCGTGGAACCAAATCGGAATTGTAGCACTTAAACGGAAAAAAGGTTTTGAAATTAAATTGGAAATTGGAATAGACTATTTCAATATTTTAATTATTTACTATATATATACATGTTATTAAATATTTCCTTGTATATATTGTTAAACATAAAAAACAAATTATAACTAAATATTACATTATATTTTTAAAATATTTCAAAAAACAAAAAGGATCCGTTTCGGAACTGCTTGGAACCGGAACTGAACCGTTATAATAAGGTTAAGGTTTCGATTCATTTCATTCAATAACCAACGTTCGGAACTGAAACCGAATCACGACATAGCTATAGCCAAATAGAGGGGTTGGATAAAGTCAGGAGGAGAATCATAAGTTACAAAATACTGAGATAAAATATTTGAATCCTAAGAGCTATTACAAAAGTCCCTCATAGACAGGGAAATACTATTGTCTTTTCTTGCAATGAATGTGCGTAGCGAAGACATGTAGAATCTTGGTTGCATCCAATTCAATTTCCATGTTAAAAATCTATTTTTGTTCGGCCAGAAATAACCCATCTCTCAAAGCCCAAAGTTGGGCTTCAACACTAGTACATTTTCCCAAGTTGGAGTTTGATTTTGTCCTATTACCCCAATGTTCCTTAACTATTTCTAATGATCCACCGTCGCCACCTCGACCAGAGTTGCCTATCGAGGAACTGTCCGAATCAAGTATGCGTTTGAGTGATCGCATTTGTGTTTTTAACTTTTAATGCACTCAACTAGACTCATTTATCATCTTGATCAATGGCCAAAATATTGATGAGGCCCATACCCAAAGCATTCAAACATATGAAAATACCCAAAATTGGACACAGTACCAAGTTGAATCAAGTGATAAGCGGCTTGTTGCAGCTTAAACAGGTCTCAGGTTTGAAATCTTGCGTACGCGGTTGCCCCTGTCGGTAAACTCATCCACCACCAAAACCATGTGCGCGACGCGGGTCGGATCCGGATTAGCCAGTTAGAGCAAAGCTTTGGATACCAGATGTGAATGAGATTAAAAAAAATGAATGTAGTATTAAAAAGCTTAGCTAATTAATTGTTCAAATTGGTCCCTAATATTTGTGAAAATGTTCAAATAAGGGTCTAACCTTTTAATTTGGTTAATCAAGTCCCTAACATTGCAAAATCGACTCAAATCAGCCCCTAGTGTCTAATTGATAGGCTAATAAACCCACAAAATATTAGGGACTTAAATTGACTTTATGGACTTATTTAAACCGATTTTGTAACATTAGGAACTCAATTAACCAAATTAGAACGTTAGCCCCTTATTTGAAAATTTTTGCAAATGTTAAAGCCCGATTTGAACAATTTATCCAAGTAAAGATGTAAAATCAGTTTCAATATAACTTGACGACACCAATTAAGTTTTCTCTTACTGACAAAATAATAATAATCTATATCTATATCTATATCTATCTTTTTTTTTTTTGATACAATCTATATCTATCTATACTATATTAAAAAGTACATACTCTTATAAAACTTTTGAATTGCCCATTATACCCTTACTTTTCGAATATATTTCTTAAATGCCATTGTTTAGACTTTTATAGTTTTACTCAACTAAAAACTCTATTTTTATTTAATTAAATATAATATCCTTATAACTATTTAATTTTTACCATTTTACTATTTTAATTAAAAATATTATATATATTAGAATTTTTTAAATATATTTTTATAGTTTTACTCAACTAAAAGCTCTATTTTTGGCAAAAAAAAAAAACTAAAAACTCTATATTTTCTTAAATGCCATTGTTTAGACTTTTATAGTTTTACTCAATTAAAAACTCTATTTTTATTTAACTAAATCTTATATCCTTATAACTATTTAATTTTTACCATTTAACTATTTTTAAATATACTTTTATAGTTTTACTCAACTAAAAACTCTATTTTTTGGCAAAAAAAAAACTAAAAACTCTATTTTATTTAATTAAATCTAATATCCTTATACCTATTTTATTTTATCATTTTATTAATTTAATTAAAAAAACTTATATATATTAGAATTTTTAAAATATATTTCTTAAATGACATTGTTTAAATTTTACAGTTTTTTTAGAAATAAACTTTTACAATTTTCTACTAAAAACTCTATTTTTATATTTAATTAAATTCAATATTTTTATAAATATTTTGATTTACCATTTTAATTTTAAAAAATTGGAGACTTTTTGTTTGTCTGCACCCATTTCAATTATAATATAAACTAATTTGAACAAAAAAATTATAATATAAACTAGTAAAAGTATTATTATCAAGTTTTTTTTGGTGATACGTCTTATTATCAAGTTTAAAAGTTAAAATATTTTACCTAATCATTAATTATTCATCATTTTTTAAACTAATTTAGTTAAAAATTTATTTAAAATTTAATTATTGTGATTGACATTTTTCAATTTTGGAGTGTACATATTGATAGTTTAATGTATTGGGGTGTATGACAAGAATTTAAAGTTTTTAAAAATAAAAAGAAGAGTAACATGCAATTATTCCCTTTGACTTATAAAGTTAGAGGAGTTGACGCAAAAAAAAAAAAAACGTTAGAGGAGTCAATTCGGCGGGTTGGACGGGTTTCGGGTCATATTCATTTGGCTCCAGGTCATATGAGTGAGGTAATTTTCTTGGATCATTCGGGTTTCGCCTCATCTGGGTTCAGGTCATTCGGGTCTGCTAGATTTAGGGTCAGGCGGGTTCGGGTTTTGGTCTCAGGTTACTCGGGTTTGGGTAATTCGGGTTTTGAATTTTTCGGGTTTATGACTCGGATCAATTGGGTCAACCTTGAATTTTTAAATGTTTAATTCTTAAATTTATTTGAAATGGTTAAAATTATAACAATGTGTATTTTATTGAATAAAACATAATTTTAGTTTATAATATTCTTAGGTCATCCGGATTTACTTCTCGAGTCATTCGGGTTAGGGGAGAGCGGCGGTCGGTTCGGTCGGTTTTTAGTCGGTTTTATTTTTCGAATATGTGAAACCGAAAACCGACCGAAACATATAAGAAACCGAGCGGTCGGTGGCGGTCGGTTTTACTTTATATTTATTATTAAATTTTACAAACTAAAAAATTATATGAATTTGATTTTTAATTAATTTTATTATTTATAAATGTTAAATATATATTATTATAAAACATTAAAACTAAAAACTTATATATAAATTATAAATTAAAACTAATATTATTAATCTTTAGATATATTATATATAAAATAAAATATAAAAAATATTATATATTTTATTGGTGGTCGGTTTCGATCGATTTTAATTCAAAAATTTCAATACCGAATACCGACCGTCACGGTTTCGGTCGGTCAAATCATCATTACCGAGCGGTCGGTGTTAAGTCGGTTTCGGGCGGTCAGTTTTAGACGGTTCGGGCGGTTTGGACCGCCTAATGCTCATCCCTTCGGGTTACGGGTTTGTCGAGTTTAGATAGGACATGTTCAGGTCGTTTAATTTCTCTGATCAAATCGGGTTCGGTCGGGTTGGACGATTTATCGAGATTGAATCAGATTTTAACAGTTTTACTTATAATTAATTTCAATTATTATTTTAATTTTCTTTTAACTTAAACACGATTGATCACGTGCCGTACATGGAGATGAAAACTAGTAATAATAAAAATCATAAGGCTAGGATTTGAACTCGAAACACAGCAATATGTCTCATTAGGAATTAAGTTGAAAGCGGAGGTATTTAGAGTGTGATTGACTATTAACAATTGTGGAGTCCAATGGTTGTCAAATTGATTAAATCAAGATAAATTGCAACCACGAGTTTATTGGAAATGTTGGTCCATGCATGAGTTATTGGGAAAATAGCCCCTTTTTTCTTGTTGCTAATGAGTGTTGTACTCAAAGTGGACCATTAACAAATTTAATTTTGAATTTTAATTAATCTTGCTTCAACTTTTGTATATTTTCCTTCTACACAATATATTTATGTCCATGACCAAACTCATTAATTACTTATATATACTAATAATATTTATCTAGGATACATACCAACTATAACTTATCTAATCTAATGGGTCTTTTACTGGCTCCAACTTGGCCTGCAATCGATCGTTGGGGAAACAAAGTAAGAGATATCTCCAATGTCTATTTTTTTTTCTTTTTTCATTTTCTTTAGGGTAGATCCTTAATTAGATACTAGTAATTATTAATGATCATGAACGACAAATGTTCGTCAAAATGTTTGGTATAAACACATAATATTGCATAATGTCATTATTATATATAATTAAATTTTTATAATGAAATGTCAAAGAAAATAAGATGAAGTGAATGACGATTAATGCATATTTTCTTCATCTGAGATCGATTGTCACATTGACTCTTAACTAATCTAGAGTTAAATCAAGATGATTTGTTATATCGTCTAATTTTACATTTATAAGATTCGAATTCAAAATTTTTTTTATTTAAAGAACATCGAAATCATTCCATTTGATGTTACACATGTTTCAGTTCATTTAAAACTAGTAAAAGATCCTATTAATATAGGAGAAAGATAATTATATGAAATGGTGATTAATTCCATCATGGTATACACATTCTATTGTATGAACATATACTGTCATTTGTAATTTTTACGTAATAATAATGATAAACAATAATAATGTTTCAAATTTATATGAAGATTGATAACATGTGTGTAGTGAAATAATCAAGAACAAATTGTTAAGAAAAAAATTATTCAATAACCCATTTGAAGTAAGTATTACTCGACCGTTGATATGTTTAAAAGTCAAACTTAATATGAACTTTAATTACCCCATTACATGGAGTAAGTACTATTTTATAAACATTATTAGACATATGAACACAATTTATTAGCCATTTTGCATTCAAATTTAATTGACTTCAAGCTTAAGAGGAGAGGAGTGACCCAACTAATTATGAAAGGTGACCAATTATATGAAAACATGTTTTTTCGATGGGAGCCCGAGCCATAGAAATGGGACGCATTGCTTATTGCTATGTAAAAATGTTGACCGTTGACTACCTTTTCCCACTGACAAAATTTGATGAAATTTTCAAAGATGATTGATGACGAAGAGGAGTGACACGTGTCAGCATCCTAGACGTTTTCGGGGTGACGTGCCTCTTTTTGTGATGAAAGAAAATTGATCAGGGCGTTGATCTAACTACGATCCTTTGATTGCGACCTGCCGCTCTGTAGGACCATGCATCATCATGTTGCTGGCTTGCTTTGCTGCTGCTACATTTTTCCCTCCAAAAAATAAGTTTAACTTTTTCTTTTTTCTTTTATTCTTTTATATGTATGGATGGATTTTGCTAAATGTTGCATTATATTTAAATTTGAGTATAACTTTTTTATTTGTCTTTCTCAAAAAAAAAAAACTTTTTAATTTGTTTGATTGAACGTACTAAAATCAATTCAATTCAGAACAATCCATCTCATAGAGATACAATCTAGTCGACTGATTATTCGGAATTGAATTGATTTTGTAACATTTACTTTTAATTAATATAAAAAACTTCAAAAAAGATTACATATATATAAAATATGATTTTTTGAGGAAATATATATTTATAATATAATAATATAATTTAAAACTTTGGTTGATGTGGGCATAAATAAATATTCTTATTTTGTAGTAACAAATTTATTGGGTTACGTTGCGTGATGGCTGCATGCTGCACACTTGTTTAGCTGTGGAGCTCGCACCACATTTCTTGCCTATTCTAAATTTCCTTTGAATTTCAGTTTGGATCTTACTATTTTATTTGCAAATTTCTTCCAACCAGCAACTTTGTAAATATTAAATTGTTAACACTTAATCAGTTAATCTACAATTGTATGTTCACTTCATCCATAATAATAAGTTATAATTGGAGTCTGAACCGCCATATTCCATTCTTATCTTGGAAGGTTAAAAGCCTAGTCTTTGCATTTCAAGAGTAAGGGTTGAGGGCTGGTAATCAAAAGATAAGAAGAGATTATTGTCTCTCTTCATAATCAAGCATGTCATCAAGCATGTCATAAGATTGTAAAACAACTTATGGGTTTACGGTTACTTATAAATTACCTATAGACAAGAATTATTGACAAAATTAGAACTCTAAACCTTACTATCGACAAAAGTTATTGATAAAATTCGGACTCTAAACCTTTCAAACAAAAAATACAACACCTTGTCAACTCAACAAACCTCAATTGTTGATTTCCATTATTTCTCTCTCTTTATATTAACTTTTTTTTTTAAAATGTGCCAAAAAATTTAAAATATATTTATGCACAAAATCTCGTAATGTTAACCAAGCCTTGGCCTTGGTTGGTTGGTAATTCATTTTCAATGTTTACTATTTTACAGTGGCAACCAGCATTAGTGACAAAAAAAGCTTAGCTGTTAACACTTAACCGCCTTGCCTTGTGGAAAAAATATCTTCAAGAGTTCCCTTAAAAGAAGCAAATTTTACTAACGTGAAGACAAAATATTAAATGCCAAAATCCGGCCACGAATTTTTCTAATTTCTCAATTTTGCCACGAAATCTTCCTCCCGGCCCCACTTTCGGCACCTGCGATCGGCGCGTGGAACCATCAAAACCCCCCATCAAATCATGTAACCACAGCACCAAAAAAAAAAAAAAAACTACAAAAATATTGGTCCAATGAATATATTAAAAAATAAAAAAAGGTATTTTCAAATTCAAACAAATAAAACAAGATAATACATGGAGGAAAAAAAAAAAAAAATCTGTTGAGAAACACTACCCGCCAACCCCACCATTGTCTTTGTCTCTGTCCAGTGTCTATAACCTGAGGAAATTTCCTTAAATTGTTCTTGGGTTTTTGAAAAGAAAGAATTTCATTCTCAATCTTTTTTTTTACCTGGTTTCTTGTGGGAGGTTTTTGATGAACAGGGAAGAACAAAAGAAAGATTAAACAGAGAAAAGGGTATTGTTTTTTGGGTACTTGAAAGAAATGTCGAGTCCTTCTTCTTCTTCTTCTGCAAAAGGAGGAGGTTATAACAGTTTTGATTATTCATTTAAGATACTGTTGATTGGAGATTCTGGTGTTGGAAAGAGTAGTTTACTTGTTAGTTTCATCTCCAACTTTGTTCATGACCTTTCTCCTACCATTGGTACTTCTCTCTCTTTTAACTCTTTTTTTTTTTGGTTCTTTCATGTTGGTTTATGGCTTTGGGATTAACACCCAGATTTTTTTTTATATAAAAAATGTTCTTGTTTAATATTTTTACTGGTAATTCATTTATTTATGTTTATATTTCTTTTTGTAATCTTAAGCAAAGAAGAAAAAAATGAATGAAAGTGGTTGTTTTTATGTATTGGTTGGCAAGAGACTGAAGAGAAGAAGTCATCAGCAATCTGTGTTCTTTTTCTTTTCTTTTCAACTTGCTTTTAGGGAGTTTGAAATGTTAAAATTATACCTTAGAAGAGAGAATGAAAGCAGGGGTGGGAGTTGAGGTGGTAAACCAAAAAAGAGTAAACTTTTGGTGAAATTGGTTTTTTAGTATATATTTTTCTTACTTAAGTTAAAATATCTTCCTTGTAGTTTTATGAAGTTTATAGACTTTGTAAGTTTCAGGAGAAAAGCTCAATGGTTGAGGTTTCTGCAAATCTGCAATGAAGTTAATTTGTAACGACTTAGAGCTTGTCAAAACAGAACAAAATTTGAAAGAAACGTATAGCATAGCATAGTAACAAAAAGGAAAAATAATTATGTATTTCTTTGACTTCTTTGTGTTCTATGCTTCAGCAATATTTTTAGTCTTCATATTGAACATCTATGTATGTTTTTTTATTGAGCTCTGTTTGTTGTTTTCAGGGGTTGATTTCAAAATCAAGATGGTCACAATTGGTGGGAAAAGATTGAAACTTACAATTTGGGACACAGGTAATGGATGGTTATTGCAACACTTTGCAAATATTTTTAACTGGAGTTCCATACTGCTTGGATCTTGATAAGATTCGTTGTGTGATTTTTTTCTACCATTTCCCTTTTGCATCATGTTGGTTAAAAGCTGTTCTGTATTCAATAGGCATGTAGTTGACGCGACTAAAATTTTTTTGCTGCACTTCTTTCGAGCCTTCTTTGAGCAGAAGAAAAGGGGTTGACAATCGTTTTTAATCCTTGCTAAAAACCATATATAGTTTGAAGGATGATTGCTAGTGTTAACTTTTGGCTATATTTTTTTGTGAGATTTCAATAATTCTGGAGTTAGTGCAAGAGTTTTAGCAATACAATTGATACTTGGTAAGATTCTAACATTGTCAGAATGTTAGATGTCGAGAATCTCAAGGATGCGTCAGTTTGATCTTTGAAAATGTCAATGAAAGGAGAAAGTGGGCAAAATATGTAAGTTTTGAGAGAGTTACCATTAAATGATCTGAGGAGCATTTGGAATGCAGAAAATGACTATGGAATCCATGTGCTGCTTGATGTTTATTGTTTAGAATCTGGTTTTAGTTAAATATCTGATGGGCCACCATACAAAATCTCATTATTGCTAGTTAAAGGGTTTGAGATATTACAGTAATTGTGCAATGGTTCTCAAGACAAAACATGTAGTACAACAAGTGTGTCTTACAGAGTAATAACATCTAATGGCTGCATCTGAGGTGTGAGGTGCTACAGTTGGATAAGTAGATGGGTCCTAGGTAGGAAAAGAAGCTCATCTACTAAGTTGCAAGAAGGACTTCTAGGTGACTGGGCCCACAACTCATAAAACAGCTGAACAGATCATCAGAAAAAATAAAAGTTTGATGACATTACTGCAGTAAATATTGAGAGAATCTCTTTGATATTTGAAGTAAGGATGTGATAAGTCTGTAGCTCTGATGACATTACTGCGGAAGCATATTGGACTAATCTTGTTCCGAGGGTAGTGATTGATGAGTATTCATGTAAGGGAATGGTATGGTCTTTGTTGGATCAGCTGCTAGGTTACTGAAAAGCATGCTCCTTTTGGATAAGATGGAGCTAAAAAGCTGGATTTATATAATTGGAACTTATAGTTGGAAAGTCTCAGTAGCATATTATACAGCTGGGTACCTTTTGGGTTCTCTTGCTTTTTCTCATTGGAGCTCTATAAACTTAAATCTCCACATCATGGTCTCCATGACGTTGATTTTCTCATCCAGATCTGAAAATATGGAATATTCATCAATAAATAGAGTCCAATGACTGCAAATCTACATGTGTTCATAATAGCAGAAACTTGTATATAGTCCGCGTGCTTCCCATTAGAAATAAACGGGTTTATCCCATATGATTCCGGTAGTTCAGTTCAAGTTTATTTACTTCATTAAATGTGGAATTAGGGCTGGGAACTTATAATGCACTTTGTTTTCATCACATGTTAATAATATCCTTTTGCCTTTCGCTATTGCAGCTGGTCAGGAGAGATTTGGAACATTAACTAGCTCTTACTATAGGGGTGCACATGGGATTATCCTTGGTATGTTCTTGCAAATATGAAAAATTTAGTTTTGAATTTTTATAGGGTATGATATTCTTCTGCTGAATTTTGATTTTCCTCCCCTGACTTCTACTTATTACTCTGGTATGGAATAAGTGTTGGACATCAGTAAACGTGCTGACATATGTGAATGAATGATTCTGCACATAAGCTATCCTGTATCTTCCATGTGTGTTCTTCCCTTCATAGGTTGGTTGCTTCATAGTTTTTCCACCAGCAAAATTATAAGATAGTTGAACCATTTTAATTATTTCTAGGTGCATATAATCATCATTTGGTCAAAATAGTTGAATACTTTCTTCTTGTTGATTTATTGCTAATACATTTTGGAACTAATATCTTTGTTATTTAAAGTTTATGATGTGACACGGCGAGAAACCTTCACCAGCTTGTCTGAAGTTTGGGCAAAGGAAGTCGAGCTCTACTCCACCAATCATGAGTGCATCAAAATTCTTGTTGGAAACAAACTTGACAGGGTAACTTCTCATAAAATCTATTACTGTCTGTTGCTCCCACAGAGAGCATATCACTAAATATATATTTTGATTGATGCCTGTGATGAATATACATGCTTGGGTCGGGTTTTTTTATTTTTTATTTTTTATGGTAAAGATGCTCAATCAGTCCTCTGGATGCTTACTATAGATGCATACCCTGTCAACTTAGTTTTGAGTTGTTTTTGACATATATGAATGTGCCATTTTTTCAGGACAGTGAAAGGGCTGTTACTAGAGAAGAGGGTATGGCTCTTGCAGAGGAACATAAATGTGCTTTTCTCGAATGCAGCGCTAAAACTAGAGAAAATGTGCATCAATGCTTTAAAGATCTCATTTTGAAGGTAAACTTCTAAGAAATATGCATTCATCTCCGACTAATTATCTAACAACATATTCTAATTTTATATTAGGTGCTACTAAACACCAGTCATCTTTTTATTATATGATGATGATTCAACTGTTCTACACGATGAGCTAAACCGGGTAGAATTTCCAGCGTTTTTTAATTTTGGATTGAACCCAGACTAATGCATTTTATTCGCGTACAGATTCTGGAGGTACCAACCTTATTAGAGAAAGGATCTGCAGTGGGCAAGAAACAGATTTTGCAACAGAAACAAATATGCAAAGAATCCAAAAGCAATGGTTGCTGCTTTCAATAAAATGAAGTAGAATATACACAATAATACCATACCATATAGAAGTTCCACAACAGTTGGCGATAGGGTAAAAATGATGGTCAGTTCATCCCGGACAGGCGGACACGCTTTGCAATCAATAGCACAACAGGTTATTTCTGCTTGATAGTAAAACTTTTGTTCAGAGACATTTTCTTTATCTTACATTGTAAATTTCACTATATAGGGAGATGATGATATGATACAATAGGTTAATGTCAATTTTTTCTTTTTCAACTATTCTTCTTATGCATGTTTATTTTTGTTGTATATATATAGTTATGAGCCCTATGAGATTGAGAGAGACATTTTTGAGATTTAAAGACTTCAGACAAATTAGGATTCATGGTTTAGTGTTTGCACCTTGATGATATCGGATTAATGAACTCTTACAACAAATCATGTGGCATAAAACTAGTCGAATTCATACCATATCATTAATTACCTCTGTTTTTTTATTTACAGTTTTGAACCAAACATTCAGAGCAAAAAGACAAATTTTGTTCACAAGCAGAGACAAATTTCGAGTTGAATAATGATTATTGTGCAATCATATAAAATGGGTAGGTGCTAAAAAGACCGATAACAATCATCATTAAAAAATGTAATGCTTGAAGGTCATGAATTGCCCTGAAGCTCTGCAGAATACGTGTCAGATTCTTTTCAGCTATCAGAAAGGAACTTCTCACCTTTCAAATAAGAGTAGAAAAAATAAACCCAAAAAGAAGCCATCATCATCAAATATAATCTCAAACTCTTTCCCTCTGACCCATAAAATTCACCGTCTATCTGGGTATTGCCCAGGGTCAACTTATCAATGGTGAAGGGTTGAAACTGACCGACCTTACAAACAGCTCATATGGGCCTCCTGACCCAGTTGGGCCTTGGCTTAGTTTGATTAAGCTATTTTCCATTTCTTCCATTATTTTTCTCCATGGAAAGGAAACTACCCTTGATTTATGCCCATTTAATGAGTTTTATTTTAATGGCGTGTATATTTATTACTTTGTACAAGGCAAAAAGCCAACCCCCAATTTTCCAAATTGAAGTGCTACAATGGCCTGTTCTACATGGATACTGGTTTGGGCAGCATTGTTTACAGTGTTTGCCATTATGGCTAATGGCATTGATATCTTTATGGATTGGAACGTTTCTTTCAGCAAAAGTTCTAGTCCTTTCTTGACTGCTAATCAACGGGTATGCTTATATTTACTTCACTTGAATTTGACTTATAATTTTTTTTTTTTAAATAATGGTGCATGTCTTGTTAACAGGTAATCACTATCAATGGGATGTTTCCAGGTCCTTTGATCAATGCTACAACTGATGATGTTATTCATGTTAATGTCTTTAACTTCCTCGACGAGCCGCTACTCTTTACATGGTATGCATTGAATTTCATTATGAGATTTGTAGCAATTAGCAAGAATTGAACATCTTTTAATCAAGATACATATGGTACCAACTAGCCCTTTTTTTTAAAAATGATGTATGTATTGATGGAAGTGCAGGAATGGCATTCAACAAAGGCTAAATTCATGGCAAGATGGAGTTTCAGGCACCAATTGTCCAATTCTGCCTACTGCAAACTGGACTTATGTGTTCCTTATCAAGGATCAGATTGGCACTTTTTTCTACTTTCCTTCTATCAAATTCCTCAAAGCTGCTGGTGGATATGGACCGATCCGAATTAACAACAATATGAATGTTGTTGATGTCCCTTTCCTCAAACCAGAAGCTGAATTTGATCTTTTGATTGGTGATTGGTATGCTGCTGACTATAGGGTAAGTAAGTTACTCAATATGATTGTAACATTTGGAAATTATCATTTTATCACTATCACTTTTTAAATTCTAAAGTTCTTGTTTGGTATGTTCTTGTAACAGTATATGAGGAATATGTTGGAGCACAATGAGAGTGCATATGATGTTCTTCCTGCCACTATTTTGATGAATGGGAAAGCCCCTTGTTTAGATTCATTAGTTTATGAATCTTTCACTGTTGAGAAAGGTATGCTGATGGATTAGTTGATGAATAATCTTTCAAATTATTCCTAGAAAAACTTTCACATTAGTTGATGAATTTCCTTTTATACTACTATTAGGCTCTCTTGCATTATACACCTGACATTTAGTTGTATAATTCTACAGGGAAGACTTACATGTTCAGAATATCAAATGTTGGAAGTACATTGAGTTTGAATTTCCAGATTGAGAATCATACAATGTTGTTGGTTGAAACAGAAGGGTCCTACACCAATCAGATTACCCTAAATTCTCTTGACATTCATGTCGGTCAATCCTACTCGGTCCTTGTCACGGCGGATCAAAATGAGGCAGACTTTTACATGGTAGCAAGGCCTAAATTTGTTGATACCAGCATTATAGGTTTGGGGGTACTGCATTATTCCAGTTCCACCACACGAGCTAGTCGATCTCGTGTTGTTGGACATGAACCTGATGTTTTTCAACCAGGCTTCTCAATACATCAAGCTATATCTATAAGGTAACAGAGGGTTTTTATTTATTTAAGTTGTCTATAATATGATTATTATGTTTTTTTCAACATAACAGTAATGTTAAAACAGGTGGAACTTGACAGCAGGAGCTGCAAGGCCTGTACCACAAGGATCCTTCAATGTAACAAATGTGACACTGTCTCAAACCTTTATTCTTCAAAGCTCAAGGGCTGAAGTTAATAGCTTGCAACGTTTTGTAGTTAACAATATATCATATCAGACTCCTTATACCCCATTGAAACTTGCTGATCATTTAGCAAATGGGACGAGTGTCTATAAACTCGATTCGTTTCCAATTCAATCAGTCAATGCTGAAGCTGCAGATGGAATATCTGTTGTTACTGGGAATTATCGAGGATGGTTAGAAATTGTATTCGAAAACACGTATGACATTGATTCCTGGCATTTAGACGGTTATAGCTTCTTTGTAGTAGGGTAAGTATCATGTTCTTTTTCAAGTGTTAGACATTTAGCAGGGGACTTAAACCTGAAAATTGGCAATGCCATTTTAACACATTTAGGAACTGTTTTGAATTATAGGTATGGAAATGGAAATTGGACACCTAGTTCGCGTGAAGACTACAATATTATCGATCCTATTGTCCGATCCACTATACAAGTTTATCCAGCTGGATGGACTGCAGTGTATGTATACTTGGACAATCCTGGAATGTGGAATTTGAGGTCTCAGAACCTGATGAAATGGTATATGGGTGAGGAACTTTATATCAGAGTCTATGATGCTGATCCCAACCCTGCCAAGGAGCAACCTCCACCCGATAACCTCCTTCGATGTGGTCAGTATACAAGTTTTAGTCACTAGCGAATTCTAGTATCAATTTTTTTTTCTCTAAAGTTCAACTTTGGTTTCCAATTTGCAGGGATCTTCAAGTAGTCTAATGCCTTCTGGCATCAGCACTTTGAGAATCTTCTGGATTCTGGTTTGGGAACCTGATACAATTTCAACTTATATTTAGCAGTTAGCAGAATTCTGGGAAAAGAATATGAATTTTTATAATCAATTAGTGTCCTTTTTCAAGTTTATTTTGATTGAGATTGGTTTGTAGCTTGTGGTATGGTTTCATGGTGATATATGATCAAACAGTTCTTGTAACTTTGTAAGTTGTTGAAAGTATACATGTTGCAATACTAAAATTTTGTGAAAGCTAACAAGTTATTAGTTTGAAATTATGATAGAGCTTAAACAGAATTGAAATTAAATGAAAAGTTGGTAATTAATGGATTCATATGGGAATCTCAGGAAAAAAAAAAGAGTTTATAAGTGAGCCAAGAACATGATTCTTTTTTCTGTTCTTTTTGTTTGTTTTTGTGTGTGTGTGTGAGAGAGAGAGAGAGCCTGACAGAGCAATGCCCATTGGATGTATATGATATGACTCCAAAATATGAGTGAAAGCTTAAGATTAAGATTAAGAGGATGACTATAATATAGCTTTATTTATAGTGTAAGCAAAGCTCAAATTAGACTCTAATGCCTAGAAAATTTCTAACATGAATGAGGACTAAACACTTCAAATTAATTTTTCACCGAAAAAAAAAAACACTTCAAATTAATTGACAAATATAGAGAAATCTTAATCTTTCTTAGGGCAATTTGTAACCCTAAATTCAGATTAATATGATTTTTCCATTATGGTATACTAACCCAAATAACCTGGATGATTAAGTTACTAAATCTAAATGTGTTACATTTATATATGCAAAACTTTGCCAAAGTCAAATATATCCTCAACATTTAGCAGATTATTAGCAGTGACTGGCGGCTTAATACATACAACTTTCCATGTCTGAATAGCAATAAATCATACAGTTGAAACGAATCTTCCTTTTGCAGGGCTTATTATGCAGCTAACAGTAATAACCTATAATCAATAGTGTTTCCATTTCTTTCATTATTTACTTTGATTTCTTAATAATACACTTCCAATGGAAGCTTCACCATTTTCTTCTCAATGGAAACACAATTAATCTTATCCTTGATTTATGCCAATGTTACTTTTGAATTGAAAAATGATGCCCTATATATTTATTACACTACTTTGTTTTGTTTAAGCCCAAAACCCAAAGGAACAAAACCCTCAGTTCTGAGTTTTAAGTGTTACAATGGCATATTACAGCAGCCTTAAATGGATACTGGTTTGGGCAGCATTGGTTACAGTCTTTGCAAGTAGTGTTAATGGCGTTGAGATTTTCATGGATTGGAATGTTTCCTTCAGCCATATTTATAGGCCTTTGCCCACTGTTGACCAACAGGCAAGCTTACTTATACTTCACTTAGCATCTGACTTATGCTTTGTCTGCAGTTTTTTCTGTTACTGAAATGGGAAATTGTATTTTTTTTTTTGGACAGGTTATCACTATCAATGGCATGTTTCCAGGGCCTTTGATCAATGCCACAACCAATGATGTTCTTCATATCAATGTCTTTAACTTGCTAGACGAGCCACTACTCTTTACATGGTATGAATTTCATTATTATTGAAATTAAGCAAATAGCAAGAATTGAGTGTTGTATTGATGGAAGTGCAGGAATGGGATTCAACAGAGGCTAAATTCATGGCAGGATGGAGTTTCTGGCACCAATTGTCCAATTATGCCATCTACAAACTGGACTTATGTGTTCCAAATCAAGGATCAGATTGGCAGTTTTTTCTACTTTCCCTCCACTAACTTCCAGAAAGCTGCTGGAGGGTATGGACCGATCCGAGTTTATAATAGGGATGTTATTCCTGTCCCTTTCCCCAAACCCGAAGCCGAATTTGATCTTCTGATTGGTGATTGGTATGCTGGTGACTACAAGGTCAATTTTTACCCTATATGTTAAATCACTATTATCATCATTTTCCCTTTTCCCTTCTAAATTCTAAATTTGCACCAGTATGTTATTGTAACAGTATTACAGAACATTGTTGAAAAAAGATGAGAGTGCATATGATGTTCTTCCTGATGCTATGTTAATGAATGGGAAAGCCCCTTATGATGGTTCAGTACAAACAGTCTATGAATCCCTCTTTGTTGACCAAGGTATGCTGATGAAATGTTTTGTTCCTGTTTATGTCCCATTTGGATGTAGGCTTAAATTTGATTGTATGATTCTTCAGGGAAGACTTACAGGTTTAGGATATCGAACGTGGGGAGTTCACTAAGTTTCAATTTCAGGATTCAGAATCATACAATGTTGTTGGTTGAAACAGAAGGGTCTTACACCAATCAGATTCCCCTAGATTCTCTTGATGTTCATGTCGGTCAATCTTACTCGGTTCTTGTCACAGCTGACCAAATTGTGGGAGATTATTACATTGTAGCAAGTTCTAAATATGCAGATGTCAATGTTGAAGGTCTAGGGGTGCTTCATTATTCCAATTCCAACACACCAGTTAATGGACCTAAGCCTGAAGCGCCTTTTGCTTTTGATCTTGACTTCTCAGTGAATCAAGCTAAATCTATAAGGTAAATTATTAGTGTTTTATTTGATTTACTTGTTGAATAAATTGATGTTTTCCAACTAATTTTGAGTGGGAAAAAAAAATGTAAAAACAGTTTGAACTTGACGGTAGGAGCTGCAAGGCCTAATCCACAAGGAACCTTCAATGTGACAAATGTGATACCGTCTCAAACCTTTATACTTGAAAGCTCAAGGAGGAAGATCAATGGCGAAATGCGTCTTGTTGTTAACAATGTGTCTTATAGCACTCCTGAGACCCCCTTGAAACTTGCTGATCAGTTCAGAAATGGATCAGGTGTCTATACACTTGATCAGTTTCCAATTCGTCCTGTTAATGGTGAAAATGCATATGGAATTTCTGTTGTTACGGGTGCTCATCGAGGATGGTTAGAAATTATATTCCAAAACAAAATTTTTGACATGGATTCTTGGCATTTAGATGGTTTTAGCTTCTTTGTGGTAGGGTAAGTATTATCATTTTGATACCAGGGGACTTAAATTTGGTGGTTTCCTAGTATTTCTCAACCTGTCCACATTGCACTTCCATATTAACAGATTTAGAAACTATTTTGTTAATAGGATTGGAGATAAAGATGGAGATTGGACACCAGCTTCGTGCAACAGCTACAATCTTTTGAATCCTATTGTCCGGTCTACTACACAAGTTTATCCCAATGGATGGACTGCAGTATATGTGTTCCTGGACAATCCTGGAATGTGGAATTTAAGGTCTCAGAATCTAAAGAATTGGTATTTGGGTGAGGAACTTTATATCAGAGTCTTTGATGCTGATCTCAACCCTGCCAAGGAACGCCCTCCACCTGGCAACCTACTACTATGTGGTCAGAATACAAGTTTTAGTCATTAGTTCTTCTTTACTGCCTATACATTTTTTTTAATATTAAGTTTGGTCTCTAAAGTTCAACTCTGGTCTCCAATTGGCAGGAATTTTCAATCAGTCTAATGGCTCTACACCCGCACCAGCGCCTTGACCTGCAGCTGGATTCTGATTCGGAAATCGGATACAATGACAACTTGTATTTAACGAAATTTTTAGTAAAAATTATTAATATTAGTTTTAAGTTGATTTTGCATAACATTGGAGCTTGGGGCATGGTGTCATATATTGATTTAATCAAACAGTTCTCACCTTCTGATGTTATAAATGTAAAATTTGTAGACAAGACATTTTCCTCTTAATCATGTTCAACAGGCTCACTAGTTTTCTTAAGTTCTTACATGGTGGCCGGTCCTAAATTTGTGGAAAGTAAATCTGCATTATTGCAATTCCACCAAAGAAGTTATTGGATTTATCCTAAATGGCCATGGACCAAATGCTTTTGATCTAGTGTTATCAAAGAATTAAGCTTGAGTCATCATGTAACAATGCCATTTTATTTACTAAGTGGTCCTATTTGATGTTTTTCCAATATAACATTAATTCTAAAATTTTGATAAGAAAAACAAAAATGTAAAACCAGCTGTAACTTGACTGCAGGAGCTAAGAATCCACAAGGAATCTTCAATGTAACGAATGTGACACCGTCTCAAACCTGTATACTTGATCAGATTTGCGCAACAACTACAATATTCTCGATCCACTGCACAAGTTTATCAAGGTGGATTGACTGCAGTTACAGTATATGCATTCCTGGACAATCCTGGAATTATATGTAATTTATGGTCTCAGAACCTTAAGAATCGTTATATGGGGAACTTTATATCAGAATCCATGATGGTGTTCCAAACAATGTCATGAAGTACCCTGCAGGCCTTAAAGTCCTACTATGTGGTCAGTATACAAATTTTACTCACTAGCTCTTCAGTTACTGCCTATTTTATTTAAATTTAAATCATAGTATTAAGTTTGGCCTCTAAATTTCTGCTCTGGTTTCCAATTTGCAGGAATGTAACTATCAAAGTTGAGTTTCAACTCAAAAATGGAAATTTGGAAAGTTATACTTTAAACATAAAGTGTCTTTTGTGTATTTTACTATCTTAGAAGTAATTATTGTTAACAAACAAACAAAAAAAGCTTTTAATGTTAACTGGAGCCAACTGGTTCATTACATTCTTCTGAGAAATCTAGGCTAAGAATCAGCAAAAACATATTTACCTCCTATATTTTATTTTATTTTTCTTAAGGTCAATGGACTTTCTTTGCAACCTCCAAATTGAAATTCTTCCATATATATTTTTTATTAGTTGGCTGTATCTGATGACCCTGGAAATTCCACCAAGTTATTGTATTTGTCCTCACCTTAATTTGCTAATTCTTCTTGACACTTTCATGGCATATTAAAAAATGGGTCATTTTTTTCTTAGATAATAAGGGTAGTAACCTAGCCATCAATCTCTAGGCCATTCTAATGGCGTTTTCTGGTGATTTGCTTAGCCTAATCATCTCTGCATACATTTTTACCCTACTAATCACCATAGTCAATGCTGATGAAATTTTCCTAGAGTGGAATGTCGCGGTCAATACATCACTTAGTCCATACCTTTCTCAGCAACAACCTGTAAGCTTGTTTAATGATGTTAATCTTTTGTTAAACCATCATTAAATTGTTTGTTTGAATTGTTTTTTGTTAAGTGTTTGCATTAATTCTGATATGTGTTATTTTTGAAGGTTATTACAATCAATGGGATGTTTCCAGGACCTCTCATCAATGCCACAACCGATGACATTATTCATGTCAATGTGTTTAACAATCTGGATGAGCCATTACTCTTCACATGGTAAAACATAGTATAAGTTTTTCTTTTTTCTAATTTTATTAATTTGACAATTAACTAAGAAACTTGTAATCAAAATTTTATGTTATGATAATTATGTTGCTGTTATTGCAGGAATGGGATACAGCAAAGGCTAAATTCATGGCAGGATGGAGTGTCAGGCACAAATTGTCCAATCCAACCTGGTAAAAACTGGACTTATGAGTTTCAGGTCAAGGATCAGATTGGAACTTTCATCTACTTCCCTTCCATCAACTTCTTGAAAGCTGAAGGAGGATTTGGTCCAATTCGAGTTAATAATCGCGAAGTGATCGAACTACCCTTCCCCAAACCCGAGGCTGAATTTGATGTTCTCATTGGTGATTGGTATCTGAAAAGTTACAAGGTAATTAAATCAAGGATTCCTTCTTTATATGAAAAAAATTACTTCATAAGATCAGATTAGGCTTTGGTAACTTGCTGCATATTATTGACATGAATGCAACAGGAAATCAGGTCCATGCTCAAAAACAGTACTATGGCCTATGATATTTCTCCTGATAGAATGCTGATGAATGGCAAGGGCTCTTCTATTGATGCTGATTCGAAAATCTTTGAAACGTTTACTGTCACTAAAGGTAGAAATTATAATCATTGGCTATAAGAGAAATGCCTCTTCTCTTCTTTTCATTACTTAATATTTTTAATGATGGGGTATGCAGGAAAAACTTATAGATTCAGGATATCCAATGTTGGAACCGCCTGGAGTTTCAACTTCGCGATTAAAGAACATAAGATGGTATTGGTGGAGGTTGAAGGATCATATGTCAATCAGATCACAGTGGCTAATCTTGATGTACATGTGGGGCAGTCTTATTCTGTACTTGTCACAGCTGATCAAGATGAAAATGATTATTACATAGTTGCAGCTCCTAAAATGGTCAATGACTCTGATTTAAGTACTTATCTGAGTCTTCTGAGTGTTGGAGTGCTGCATTATGATAGATCAACTATTCCAGCTAGGGGACTCCCACTTATGCCTGATCCATTTAATATGCAATTTTCCATTGATCAAGCAAAATCCATTAGGTAAATGCTTAATGATGTTCTTATACTTTAAAAACTTTACTTTTTGTATGAAAATTTCTTGTGAAATGATTAATTTCTAGTAAGGGTCTGAATTATGGTGCAAAATGTTGTATTATATGTGAAGGTGGAACTTGACTGCTGGTGCTGCTAGGCCTAATCCACAAGGAAGCTTCAACGTTAGCAACGTAACGTTGTCACAATCCTTCATTCTCCGGGGATCAACTGCTGAAATCAAAGGAATGCCTCGTTACACTGTCAACAATGTATCTTATCTTACACCAGATACCCCACTAAAACTTGCTGATGCCTATGATAATGGTGGCATTGGAGTTTTTGAACTTGACAAATACCCAACAAACGATTCAAACTTTAAAGCTGTCAATGATGTTTTTGTAGCAACCGGGATCCACAGAGGATGGATAGAGCTTGTATTCATCAATGACTTACAAGACATTGACGCTTGGCATTTGGATGGTTTCGGATTCTTTGTTGTTGGGTAAGTAAAGAATCATAGTCATGAATGGAAACATTGTTTTGTATCTAGATCCAGGGCCATAACTTTGTTCCTGGGGTGCCATTACATAATATATAGCCACACCTCACGATTCAAGGCCCTGAATCTAGACAGTCCCCGGGAACTAAATTATTCATAAGCTTTTTAACCATATTTTCAGGATGGGTGAAGGGGAATGGACAACGAATTCTCGGTCTTCTTACAATATTGATGATCCTGTTTTTCTCTCCACAATTCAGGTCACTTATTTTATTTCTCTCTATCTGATATAATTTTCTGCTCAACCATTTGCTATCAATTTCCTTCATTCATACACTAAATAAATCTATATTAAAATTATTGGTCAGGTGTACCCTGGAAACTGGACTGCAGTTTATGCATACCTAGACAATCCTGGAATGTGGAATTTAAGATCACAGAACTTGAAAAATTGGTACTTAGGTGAAGAGCTATATTTGAGAGTTCCTAACCCTGCTAAGGAACAACACGCACCCGAAAACCTCCTCATTTGTGGTTAGTGTCATGTTATTTTTATATCATTAACTCTATTTTCCTTCAAATTTTTAGTTTATGTAACATTTAAACTATGTTTTTTCTGATATCTGTTGATAGGGATCTTTAGCTCTTCATCTGAATCATCTCCAAATCCATCCAATGCAGCATTATCCAAAGAAATAACATGGTGAGGAAAACTTTAACTTAGTAAATTCATTTTAATATGTTTCTAGCATTGTTTTATTTCATTATATATTATCTATATAATGTTTATAATCATTTCTATTCATGTTCATAGGTTTCATGTCATTGTGGTCTACATTGTTACAATTGTTTGCATCCAAAGGCGATAGCAGGCCAGAGTTTTCGGATTAAAAGAATGTTGATCCAATTCAATCATGGAAGAGAAAATCAGAAACTATACGATCCAATAGTTATATTTAGGGTTTTCTGCATTATTTGATGTAAATTCTTTGGTTTGTAATTTTGTTTTGTTGGATTAGTGGACCTATCAATGTTTTGGAATTTTGTTTCTCCTCTGTTTTCACTTCCTCCATTGTTTTCTATATCCTAACTACGTCAAACATAACATAAGAAGTTTCCGTGGTGAGAACCAAAAGGAAAATCACAACAATATTCATAATCTCTATATACATAATACATGCAAAAATGAAAAACCTGTGTTCCATATTTCAATATCATTTTGAATACAAGATCAATGTAATATAGCCCCCCAAAAAAAAGCCACTAAAATATGCTATGTAATATAGCCCAAGCCCAAGAAAAGTAAATGTTTTGAGAATGTTGAGACATACTTCAAAAGCCCAGAAAAAAGAGCCCTATGCAAGATGCAGCCGAGGTCCTCATTTAGTAATCTAATATTCTTGGTTAATATTCTTGAAGTTTAAAGATATCGGCCTATTAGCTCAGTTGGTTAGAGCGTCGTGCTAATAACGCGAAGGTCGCAGGTTCGAAACCTGCATGGGCCAATTATTTTACTGATTTTACTCGTTGCTTTGCACTTTTTTATTATATGATGACAATGAGAGAAGTGGACGACGTCGTTTTCTGCATTTCATATGGTTCATTTTTTGATAATGTAATCCTTTACTTTCCTAAGAAATTGTTTTCAATATTGTAATAATGAAGAGGCAAGGGGTCTTTCATGTGATAGTGGCCTCAATTAGTGGAAAAATGTGTTTGTTTTCAGGTTATTAATGCTATCTATATCCCTTAAGATCTGATGTGTTTTGCTCCATTGCAGGAAAGCAATAGGAGTAAGATTTCAGGGTAATTTTGATTGATTTCTTTACAAATTTTCACTCAACTTAACATCTAATTCCAATTCATAACTTTCTCTTCTCTAAATTGAAACATATAGTATATGCTATTCTCTGTTAGCTGAGTTGGAGAATTAATTATTACTGCATGCTACTGATCTGCTACTACTTTGTAATTAACTAATCTCTTTCAGGTTTGTAGCGTGAAATATTAAAATTGTCCCACAAATTAAATACGTAGGCTTCCCATAGCCGTATAGATCGAATATTTGTGTTCTTTTCTGCTATGTAGACATCGCTTACAACCTTGTCAACCATCACTCAATTCCTTTTTGCCATTATTTTCCATCCATAATTCTACATATTCATCAATTCCAAGTCTACATTTAAACATCTTGCCCTTTAAGTGTATTAAACATCATCATCATCCTATATATCCAATCCCCTTCTCATTTTTATGTTCCCAATCAACATATGTTTCATTATGAAAAATGAGTTCCCTAAATATTGGCACATGAAAAGTTATATATGAAAACTAATTTAAACATGCTCTTCAACAAACATTCATTTCTGGTTGGGAATTGTTTGCATCTCCTTTTTACTCCAATTGAGTGTCACTTAACAACTAATGAGGTTCTGGCAAAAAAAGAGGGCAAAGCCTCCTACCAGCTGCTAATTTCTAATTTTCTATCCCAAATTTAATGCTGCTAACCTAAATTATTGCAAGTGTTGCATTCCAATATTTATGTTCACTTTAATTCTTCTCCTAAGGGATGCCACAAGTCACTCCCTTTTGCTAATGCCAAGCCCAAGAGTGACAAATTTGGAGTTTACAGTGGGTTTAAGCTTGTAGTGATAAACATGAGATCACCCTTAGACATAGATAATTGCTAGTTTACCAATAAGCGGTTGGTTCAAGTAGTTTGACACTTGTTCTCTTTAAGTAAGGTTTTGGGTCGAGTCTTGTGAATAGAGAAAATCATTATATTGGGAGAACTTTACCCCATATTGAGCCAACCCGATTCGAACAGGGTTAACTTGTAAGAGTGATGGTCCTATGGACTCGAGTCCGTGGGAATTACCACGCACTCGAGACTAAATCACACGTATGATCATATATTCATGTGAATTTTAAGTTTATCCATATAGTATTTTAAATGAATTTTAGTTTGGAATGTGAAATTTTTTAAAATTTTGTGTTTATTGAGGTAGAAATTCAACATAAAGTTTCGTACCAAATAAAATTTTCTTTTATTCAATGAAGGTACATTAATAATTAAGATACGATTTGAACATGAAGTTTAACTCCAAATAAAATTTTTTATTTATTTTATGGGNAGATATGGACTTCT
>AWUE01021284.1:0-14805 GCA_001974825.2 Corchorus olitorius
GATATATATATTATATATTAGTAATCACTTTATTTATATATATATATATATATAAAATTTAAAATATTAAATATATACCGAAAATATATAACAACTTTCTAAAAAAAAAGAAAATATATATAACAACTTAAACTAAAACTAAATATATAATTGTTGACCCGATTAGGATCGACCAACCCGAGAACCCGATGGAACCGACCTAGTCGGTTCCATGTCGGTTCCATGTCGGTTCCAAGCAAGCTCGGGTCGGTCTTCGGTCTCAAAAATATTCCCTCGGTTCTAAAATGGAACCGACCCGATTAACCCGACCCGGACCGTTGGACAGGCCTACTTGAGTTGAATTTTGAGTTCAATATAAATTGGGTTTATATATAATACACCATCAGTGGAGTTTAGCAGACTGTACAAGCAGGTCTTGGAGGGTGACATGTGTCCCCTAGGGACTAGATTGAAATATTTAAAATTTAATCAATCTAGAAAATGAACATGTGTCAACTCCACAACCTGTTTGTGAAGTCCAAAATTTACACCACCGCTGTATCAAATAATTACCCATATAAATTATGCGCTCTCATTGAACGATTTACAATAATTCGAATCGGATCGACACATTCCGTTATTCTTTTTTGAGGATAAGCATAAACCATTTTTTAACCCCAGCTTTTTCAAATCTCTGAAATATAATTTCTTATATAAAATTAGTTTTCCCAAATGATTAAATTATACAATTATAACACGAATTGACCAAAGACTCTAGAGAGCACCTAGCTAAATCACAGCTTGCACATTATTCTCTAACCTCACAACTTGCATCTTTTATTTAGCAAAAAAGGAATTGACTCAACTCCTATAAATTAGCACATCTGCTCAACTTGGCACAGTTAATAGCAGCCTCACAAATTATTGCATCAAAATCCCTCTCTCCTTTTAGTGTGAGGTAGACACACACCAAACTCTTACTTAGGAACAGCTAATGATGCTTAAAAAATGCCTTAATACAAGGACGACAAGGCTATTTGTCTTCTTCAATTATACCTTAATTGGATATTATCGCCAAATTTGTGCTGACATTTAATCTCATATCTGTACCACAAGGTTTAATTAGCTAAGCCTAGCTAGTTTATCACAGATCTAAGTGATTAAATTCTACTTCCAAATCTACCAAACTAAGTATTAGGCTCTCCAAATTTGTTAAATTAACGAAACATTTTTTCAGTTACAAGTCTCAAAGCAACACCTATGGTTAAGAATTTCAGATATCACCGATATTTTATTTCAGATTTTAATTGGACATGATAAAATTTATTATCTAATGATCAAAGATACCTAAAAAAAAATATTTAGATATGAAAAAAGGAAAAATACCCATTGACTTTAATGTACCCATTGATTGTATGTACATAGATCTACATACATAACTGATATACTTGATAAGTTTTCAATATGAATCACTTGAAGATAATTTTGATGATGATGGAAACTGAAAATTATCTAGTCATGATGAATATGCAAAAGAAATGAATTCACAAACTAAGGAGAATTGAGAATATCCAAGAGGGGGAGGTGTATTGTAGGAATTGTGGGTCAAGAAGTAGGGGATGACTTTCCAAAGGGGTGCTTAGTTGTCTTTGAGTATAGTAGTAACTAACAAAAGAAGTGGAGGAAGCAAAGAAAAGAACAAAAATAACTAAGTATAGAACATCTTTCAGAAGCAATATATATAAAATTGTTAAATTTAAAAAGAGAAAAAGGGACAAAGGGTTGGATTCATATGAGAAGTGCAGCTCCTTACTGCCCTTTTATTCTTTTTTATTTTTGTCACCACCAACATGAGAGAGAGAGAGAGAGAAAGGAATTCTTGTAAATCAAACAATGAAACCTAAGCCACAGGCTTTAATTTGGTTTTGGTGGTGACAAATCCAAACCTAAACTCTCTCTTTCCCTCTCTCCCTCTCACCAAAGTGTTTAACACATTCCTTCCTACTGAAAAAGAAGAGATAATAATAAAACTAAATTGGAATAAAAAGTGATCAAGAAAAAAAAAGATGCCCATCATGAAACTTTACATGAACAATTTGGATATATACTTTTCAATAACACATTTATTCATTGCTTTTTATCAAAGAATTGATCATATGTTCATATTTGCACATAGAAACAAAAAGAATAAAAAGAATGTTATAGTAAATAAGTTGAAAAAAAAAAAAAACACCCATTTCATCGATCATCACCTTTGGATTGAATTGTATTGTGTAATGTAAATGTGGGTATATATATAATAAGTAAACAAAAAAATTGTTAAAAGAAGGAAAAATTTTTCTTTAACCTTTCTTTTTAGTAATGACAATCCACCAAAGTGGGGGCGGAGAAGACAAGAGCAGATTGTTGTTGCTGTTGTTGTTTCTGTTGCGGTTGCTGTTGCTGTTGCTGTTGCTTGGAAGCAAAGGGGAATTTGGGTTCCCGGTGATCGTCTTCCGGCGCCGGGAGATTGAGATCCAAGTCTAAAGACAAAACATTATTTCTTGGTTTCTTATTAGGAGATTCCATGGCCGCCATTGGAATCAATGACAAAGCTGTGCTAGCATTATTAGTAGAACTACTATGTTGATGATGATGATGTTGTCCACCACCACCAACGCCGCCGCCGCCGCCGCCGCCGCCACCACCACCGCCACCTATTGGCCCTCTGTGCCTTCTCATATGACCACCCAAAGCTTGTCCAGACGTAAACTCCGCCCCACAAATCGAGCATTCATGAACCTTGTTAGCCTTAATATTATTGCTATTATTATACAAATTATTCCTATTGTTGTTGTTGTTGTTACTCAATTGAAGAGAAAGGGAAGAAATGTTGTTGGTCTTGATGAATTGTCCTTCTTCTTCATCTGATATATTTCCTCCTCCTCCTGCTGTTGCTGCCGCTGCGGCCGCGGCCGCGACGAATTGTCTAATCTTCTCATCAACAATGGCAGCTGCACCACTAGTGGTGGTCTTGGGCTTCTTATGACTAGCCCTATGACCGCCAAGGGCTTGAAAAGAAGGGAAGGTTCGGTTACAAGTTTTGCACTCGTAAACATAATAACCGGCCTTCCCACCATTTCCGTTTGAAGCTGCTTCCATGAACTTTCTGCTACTAAACTTGTTGTAATTATTTCCCATATGATCATTGTTGTTGTTGTTGTTGTTGTTGTTGTTGGTCTTGTTCTTGTTGTTTGCAGATTGTCTTGTTTGGCCGCCGCCGCCTTGGGCGAGGAGGATCAAGCAATTAGCCATGTCTTCTTCTTCCTCGGTGCTTGTTGTCGTTGTTGTTGTTGCAATGTGATATAATTCATCAGAAGAAGAAGAGGAAGAAGGTGAGAAATGGGTTACAGTAATATTACTATTATTTATAATATTATTCCCATGATGATGATCATGATGATGATGATCAAATTGATGATCACCTCCATTATCGCCATTGTAGATTGAATTGTTGGAAGCAATGGCAAAAGGGATTGGTGATTGAGGCCTCAACCGCTTGGTTCTCTTCCCTTTAACGATGTTGTTGTAATCTTTTGAATTATTACCCATTGCAACTTCCTCCGGAGCTTCCATCTTCCCCCAAAAAAAAAATCAATCAAAAAAGAAAAGAAAAAAAAGAAATAGAATTTTGAGTTTGAGAGAAAGAAGAGAGAGTTAGGGGGGGAATTGGGAGGAAGCAAAGGATTGGAAGTTTGCTTATATATATAGTGAATGAATATAATGATTCAAGAAAAAAAAATAGTGAGAGAGAGGGAGAAAAGGAAGGAGGTTTTTTGGCCTTTGGTGGGTCAGTTTTTGAGTCAAAAAAGACACCCTCCCAATGGAACAGTAAAAGAGTAAATTAGTAAGGCCAAACTATTTCTTGATCAAGCTTATATAGTAAAAATTAAAGCTTAGTTGGAAAAAGATGGGATATTGAGAAGAGTATAAAAATATAAAACAAAGAAGAGAAAAAGAGCTAAAAAAACCAAACACACAAAAAAAAAAATTGTAACTGAAAAGATGCAAAATTAGATTTAGAAGAGATGATGGAGAGTAAAACAGTTGGGGAAAGGTTGTTAACGTAAAGTCCGTTTCACACTCTCTTTCTCACACTTTGCCAACGCACTTCACGATATCAAAAAGAAAAAAAAATCAAACATTAATTTTCAATTATAATAACAATAACAAATATTATTATTGTCCACTCCATTTGCCTTATAGCTTGCTTGTTTGCACGATATAAGCATGCATGTCATGTGTTCACCCTCAATTCATTTGCTCTTTTTTGCCCTTGAATTAGACTCAAAACATTGATCACCAATCACCACCCACTTGCATTTGCTCTTAATGTGACATCATACATCTCAAATACTAGTGTCAAATTTGCCAAAAATAATCACATTTCCCGGATAATTAAATTCGTTAGATTTTACTCTCTCAATTTTTCTGAATAGAGTTTGTCGCAAATTCAATCCTGATCATTGCAATTTAACATGTAGCAAAAAATCATTACAATTTAATTCCAACACTCTACTAACAAGCTATATAATCCACACTAATGTTTTACATTATCGATCTTATATATTTTTTAGGAATTGAATCAAAGCCCTTTAAGAAGTGAAAGTACATATAAAGCTTTTGATTAGTCAATATTGAGAACATTCACGGTCGTTCTTCTTTATTTGTTTTCCAAAGAATTATATTTATTGAATACAAATTATGTAGAACTGAGATTAGTTTTCTTGATTATTTTGATTATGGCAAATTATACAATACACCGTCAGTGAAGTTTAGCAGACTACACAAGCGGGTCCTGAAGGGTGACATGTGTCCTCTAGGGACTAGATTGAAATATTTAAAACTTAATTAATTCAAAAAATGGACATGTGTCAACTCCACAACCCACTTGTGGAGTCCAAAGTTTACACCGCCGGTGTATCAAATAATTACCCTTTGATTATAGTAAGTTATGGGTTAGGTGACTTAATTTGTTTGGATGGCGAGTGAAGGGAGGAGGGGAAAGCACAATATGGGTATGGGCTATTTCTCACGTCTTTTACAAGAAATGATAGTGCAATTTACAAAAAAAATGTGGTATGTGTATATTTATATGCAAATAGATGAGGTAAGAAAGGAAAAGGAAGGAAATGAAAGGAAAAGAAAAGGAAATGAAAGGAAGGGAAGGCCATTACTTTGGGTGAACGATATATCTTTAGTGTATAATTGAGAAGATTGGAGTGCAAGGCTGGAACCCACGGAATCGGCGGTGCTATAACTATTCCTTCCTCGCCCCCCAAACCTTTGCTTCCTTTCTTTACTTGTTTCCTTTCTTTTTCTTTCCCTTATTACAACTATTCCCCCTTTTTTTTTTTATTTCTCATGCTTCATGCTTGCATGACTTCCTTCCTCTTACTATATGGAATTCCTTTTTCTTTTCTTAACTAATTTTCCTTACTAGAATGTAATTTTTAATTCCAAAAGAGAAAAAAAGAAAATAAAAACCTCTCGGTTAGAATTTGAGATTTTAAGTTGTAACTCTGAGTATCGGTGCTGGTTAATAATCATCATTTGGATTTCAATTTCATTCAAATATATATAGGTCTATTGTTTATTGGCTAAATATACAATACACCGTCAGTAGAGTTTAGCAGACTACACAAGCGGGTCTTGAAGGTGACATGTGTCCTCTAGGGACTAGATTGAAATATTTAAAACTTAATTAATTAAAAAAATGGACATGTGTCAACTCTTGTGGAGTCCAAAATTTACACCACTAGTGTATCAAATAGTTACCCTTGTTTATTTTAGCTCTTGAACTCGCACAAAATGTCAACTAAGTCATCCAACTATATTTTGGTCAGATAAACCTTTGAATTTGTCAATTTTGATCAATTAACTCTACATTATATGGATGGTAAATTAATGGAACCGTTCAATAACCTATATGATGTACACATGGAAATTCCACGTGGCGTGGAAGCCACCTTAAGTAAGTACTCCAACTACAATTTTGAATTATAAGCCCCAAAATATTTTAATTTTGGCCAGATAAATTAAGCCCCTAAATTTGTCAATTTTAATCAATTAACCCCTTTATGGATGACAGCTGAGTAGGATATCCATGCAATGCCATATGGAAATTCCCAATGTACCTCCACGTTCATTATAGCCTACCATCCATAAAAGGGGTCAATTGACCAAAAATGATAAATTCGAGGATATATTTTACTAAAATTGTAATTTGAGGGTTTGTTTGACCAATTTATGTGAGTTCGAGAGTCAAATTGTACAATAAAGCCAAGATATAAACTTTTGGCCTTGGAAATTATTCTTCCTTTAGCTAGGAAGCCATGAATAAATTTTTCCCATGCAGTACATTCCTCCATAAAGGGTTAATCCCCATTAAAATTAAAGGAGGTACGTACATTCCTATAGCACTCAAAAATCATTACTTCGTTAATGGGTTGGAAGTAGTAATTAATGACATGAACAATCTTGGGTTATTTATTGTTTTAAATATCTAAAACAGCAATGTCCTTTTTTTTTCCACAATCAGTTTGATTAGTACGGACACTAGATAATAGATCAAATATTTACTACTTCTACAATTACTGCTATCATCAGTTCAAATTAAGAAACTGCTTTTATAAGGAAAAAATCTACCTTTTTGTGCTTTTGATATTAAACTTGAGTAGAAAGATACTACAAGTAAATAATTGTTCAAAAGTGAAACTTTTTAACTCTCTTTTTTGCTTCTCAATTACTAAAAATCTTCAATAATTTTTTGCATATATTGCAAGCAGCTGGTAAATATCGATCATATGAGATAACTATAAGTATCTTTGTGAGGGTTACATAATCCATTATTATGCACACAATTCGTTTCTAATCAATCAGTTCATCATGTGCTATTGACCCACTTTTATTTATCTAATCACATTAAATAAATATCTGACCATTTCATTAATAGTAATATTATTATTGTAATTAATTAATTATATTATACTATCATGCATCAAATATTATAATGACTATGCAAAACCAGTTTAGCATTTAATTTGGTTATAATTATTAAAGTAGAGGGCTGCTTGATGATTATATTATGAAACGACCAATAATTGTATATATGGGGTGAAGCTAATCATTAGGGTTCACTTAATATTGGATAAAACTTGGGGAAAAAATATTGTCTGTTATGGAGTTGCCTAGAGAGAGTACATAGTTTATTATATCATTATATAGTGCATAAGCACCAACCTTTCATAACTAATTTTATATTTTAAGGACAAGTATTTACTTAATTATGGTTGTAAATATTTTATTTTAAGGACAACCTTTCCCATGGTTAAAATTGACTATTGTATCTAATATCCGAGGATCTTCAATTTTGATTTTTATTTACTGGATCATTGACTAAAAAAAAGAAAAAAACCTTTTTACTAGATGGCTAAAAAAAAAGAGATTAAAAGAAAAGAAAAAAAGGGGCAAGAGATGAGATTTATTAGATGATGATGGAAATTTGTTGCGCCAAAAATTCTTTTGGGTAGAGTTTTTGCGAAAAATTTAATAGTAGTGCGGGGCGTGTCAGTCATTTTGCTGAAAATGACAAAGAAGTAGAAAAAGCAGTTTAGTGGTGCGCGGAGCACAAAAATAAATCAGAGCGAGTGAACTGCGGGAACTGGATCAAAGTCACACCGGAGCATTTAAATTATTGATCCCAAATTGACTGTAAAAGAGTAATGTCGGAAAAGATTTCTTGCTTTGAAAATTGATTGAAAATAACAAGCAGGTTGTTATTCATAAGAAAAATTAAAAAGAAAACAATTAACGTCCTGAGATGAAATTGAAAGAGAAGACAAACTCGCAGAGAGTTGATTTGGCGTCCTGAGACGGAATTGAAGTAGAAAAATATTGAGAAAACGAGGCGGACTCGTGTTGAAAAGAGCTGAATTTTGCAGGGTTGCTGCAGAGGTTGGTGCAGGGTCTGAGAGAAAATAAGCACGGAGCTTAGTTTTCGCGCGGAGCAAATTGAGAAAATGAGACTGACTTGCGTTGAAAAGAGCTGAATTTTGCAGGGTTGCTGTAGGAAGTGGCGCAGGGCCTATGAGAAGAGAGTGGTGCAGGGCCTGAAGAAAGGAAGTGGCACAGGGCCTGAGAGAAAATAAGCACAGAGCTTAGTTTTTGCGCGGAGCAAATTTGAGGCTGCATGAGTCTCTCCTTTCTCCTCCAAAAACTGAAGGAGGGAGACCCTTTATATAGGGGGCGGCCTAGGCTTGGCTACCAAGGCTGTCCTCCCCACTTTGTCTTCCTATTAATTGCTTCTTCAATCTAATCTATTTTGCTTTAAGTGATTCTTCAATCTGATGACTTCCAAGATGACTTCCAACTTTATCAACCTTGTGTGACCACCTTTAAATGGCAATCAAGGCCGACCATATATTCCCAAAAATAGCTTGGACTAAATCCGCCTCTTAATCTGATGTAATCTGGTCTGATTCAGGTCCTAATTGTGCTGCACTTTTTACTGATTGCTGCTGAAAATAGCCAAAATGACCTCATATTCGACCAAGACTTCCTTGGCCATGAAATTGATCTTGAATTGATCATTCTTGGCCATTAAATCAGTCAGAACAGAAATCAGATTCAATTTTGACTAAACCGGGGTGGAAAGCCTCTTGTCCTTAATTGAAAAATATGAAAAAGTTGCAAACGAAGTCAGATTGAGTCCAAATTTCACCAGTAGGGTTCGTCTACCATATTAAGACCATATAAAAAATCTTGGTCGAAAATGAGCTCTCTGTCATGGTGGAATTGGTTTCACACCCAAACTGTCCTTAATTGAGAAAACGTGCATAAGTTTTTCATCTTAAGTCAGAATGAGATGAAATTTTGTCAGAATGATCTATGAGAGTCAAGGATCATGATGGAAAAATCCCTGTTTGAATTGCACCTCTCTAGGCCATTCAATTTTGTTGATTTCGCCTTTTGTCCTTAATTGAATAAAATGCAAAGTTGCATTTAATTCAATAGGGATTATGGGCGGCCTGGGCTAGGCCTTACTGCGCCACATGTCATGCCATAAGTCTAATTTTGACATGGCATTATACATTTTACAAAATTAGGATGGTCATCTAAGAATTAAATCTCAATCAGAATCAGAAATCATACAAGATGATTTTAATTCTTTCCTTACCATCATTTACTGAAATAATAATAATTATAAAATAATTATTCAATAAATATTATTATTATTCAATAAATATTACTAATTTCGGCCCAATTATAGGAAATTAGGAAAAATAAAATTATTTTCCTAATTTAAAATATGACAAGGATGGCATCAATTTTGATCTAGCTTCAGAATTAGATTAAATCTGAGCCACACATCTTGTTCTAACATTCTTGAGGACAAGTTTACCCCTAATTGTAAATTTAGGTATCAACAAAATTACATGCTTATATATATAATAAAAGACCCAATGATTAATGACTAACAAGATTCTTGCCCGCGCGCTACGCTAAAAGACCCAATTACATGCTTATATAATTGAAGAAGACAAGTTCTTGGTTTATATGGAATGTAAATGAACACCTTAATAGGCAACCATGTATTAGATGAACCCTACAACTGTCATAAAAGCAACATATAATGGAAAACATAAAATAGAAAGCATTTGTATTAGTTGAATTTTAATAAATATGATAAGCTGTTTGCAATTTTTTGTGAGATTGTTTCACAACTCAAGCATTGATAGCAATTGGACTTATCAAGAAATGTTATACAACATTTTTAGTAATATTGGACAACCTTTGGAATGGAATGTGCACTATACATAAAATTTCATGAATCTCTACTCCCAAATGAGATGTCATTTATATACATTAACAATACAAATACAACTACAATAAAAGCTTAAGCAATCATAAAAAAAACATCTATGGTCTGATAAAAGAACAACAAGTCAAATGGGCAAGACTTTTACTAAAAAAGGGAAGACCAAAAATATTATCAGGACCAAGGTAAATTGGAAATTTACATGAAAGCAAACACCTGAAATGAATGCAACCTTTAAGACAGCAACATGGATGCAGAAAAGAAAGGAAGAAAAGAACGAAGATAGTCCTACAGAAGACAGGTGTACCCACATCTGATATTTGGAACTCCTTTCCACTTGTAAAATCTTAACAAAATGAGAAGAAGTGGATGAATTTTACCTGAAATTCTGAATATCTGGTCAGCAAATTCTTAAGAAAGCTGATAAGACAGTAGGGACGCATGCTACATGCTGCAAATTATGTATCATTATATTTTTTCACCATTGCCTTATTGATGAAACTGCCACAGAGTTCAACTTCCATTACCAGATATGATAGATAGATTAATATATACCTGGAATATGAAGAATCCAATAACTACAGGCTTTGTTTCAATCCTAAAACTTTGTAACAAAAAGCATGATTGCATCACATCGTCAAATGCTATGAATTCCAGAAAAAAACAAATCTTTCTCGACATTTTCATTTATATATTTCTTCGTTCAATTCCAGTTTTTCCAAAAGAAAAGAATAAAATACCAACAGATTATCTAATAATTTCCTTATAAGTGTATGTTTCTTTTCCACAAAGAACCAACTATAAACGGAGTATATTATATTGTATATAAAAAATTAATAATAAAATCATTAAAATTCAAAGAAATGAAGATGAAGGCAAAATTACCTGATGTCTTGAAACACCCAAGCTTCAAAGTTAACCTAAGGTTCTGACTGAGCAATTCCCACTAGAATTCTTCATACTTTTCCATTTTTGAACATGGAGTAGACGCTTGAGTGCTTGAGAGGGAGTGAGACTTTCTTTTCCATGACTAGGGTTTCAATTTTAGAAGGGATTCTGGGAGAGGAAAATTGTACTGAATTTTGGATGAGATAAACAAGAGTAGAAGTGGAATTTAAGTGGGGAACAACAAATTTTTGATGGAATAAGACTACATTTCCACTGAAAATTTGGATTGAACGGGTTTGAAATTGGATTTTTGAGACCGAGGGAAGTGAGAAAGATGAGAGAGTCAACTCGATAGCTAGAGAAGGAGAGCTCTTCTTTGGCTCATGATCCATACAAGAAGAAACAACAAGAACAATACTATAGGAACCAACAGGAAGCACTCATCCGAGAGGAAGAAGAGTCTCACTTCGATCTGAGGAAGAAGTGGTGATTAATTGAGAGAGGATTTGCTGAGGTCATTTTCGGTTTTTAGGGTAGCTGTCATGTTTGGATACAAGGTTAACTTCGATCTGAGATGAAGATTGGCTGCGTGGCTGCTGACTGAGCCATGATTGGGCGCCGCGTGGCGGTAGTACGCCACACGTGCGCGTGGCGCCGTACGCAAAACTTATTCAAAAAAAAAAAACTAAATACACCTCAAATTTTCTCCTGTTCTCTTGGGTCTATAATTAATTAATTTTTTGTGTGCGATCGCGAACAAAGGCATGTTGAAGTGAAAGCTATGGGATTATTGAACGTAAATCTGTGCGATTTCCCATTTTTTTTTTAATTAAAAACATCGCACCATTGTTTGGCTCACTCAATGCTCGTATTCGTTTCCCCTTAAAACTTCCTTTAAAATAAAGAAAAAGAACCCATACAAACAGGCCATTAATAAAAGCTCAGCAATTAAAAAACCAAGAAAAGCCAATATAAATAGAACTTGTGTGTTTCGGAACTGTTTAGGCGGGGCATTAGGTTCTACTTGGGATCAAATTAATCTCTACATAAATCAAGCATTACATTTAAGATTTAACTTATGTTTCTTATAATCAAATTAATCACTATTGTTATTTTAAATTGTTGTTACATAATGTTTAAGTGTATATTTTGGAATTTTATAATATCTATGAAACTAGCATTAGCTTCAAAGCTATGCAGCTATAATTGACTTCAAATTGGTCTAAAATCATAAAGTTCTGGCTTAACATCTTGTTTATTGGGCTCATATGACATGAAGTTTAATAGTTGGTCCATGGCTATCTTACTACTTTCTACAATCCTTAAATGTCATTGGAGTCCCACACACAAATACAAATAGCGACACTGCAATTTTTGTTGATGTCATTTTTTCTTGTTTAAAAGCTAAATTGTATGATTGAATGTTTAAAGTCTTTTGACTCACACTAAGATGGTCTGATCTTATTAATCACAAGTTGAATCGGTAATAATTATACCGTCCAATACTGACAAAAAATATAAATCACACTTTTAATACGTATTCATATATCTTGATAACCACTGATGCTATAGCCCCGGGGCGAAGCCCGGGTCGGAAACCTAGTTACCATAATTTCTAAAACTCTATTCAATAATATCCTAAAATCAATGATTTACCTTGTAAACTCTCCTTACAAAAGGGGAGGCTAAACCTAAAATAATTTCTTAATTAGGCGGGTTACCATCACTACTAGAAAACACTGATATAGGGGCGTTTATTTAGCGGCGTTTTGGCAAACGCCACTAATTGATTCTCTTAAATTGAGGATAGCGGAGTTTCTCCATTGTAGAAACAAACGCCATTATATGTAAAAAAAATGCGGGAAAATGTTTCCGCGCGACTAATTCAAGGAAAATTATATTTCTCAATAAATTAGCGGCGTTTGCTTCTGTAAACGCCTCTAAATAGGGGCGTTTACAAAAATAACACCACCATATATAATCTTTTGCCAAAAATACAATTTTCACAACCGGGTAGGGTACCCGTCATTTTTGCGGTACCCGTACCCTAACCCTATAAAATTCCAGGGTACCTGAACCCTTCAAATACCCGGTGAATTTTTCAAAGCTCCTACCCGAACCCTACCCTATTAAAATTTAAGGTACCCGACAACTACCCGATACCCGGTAACAGTAAACAAAATTAGAACATATATCTATAACAAAGAAAGTGTAATGCAGAGTCGAAGGTGCTTGATAACTGCCTTAAATCATCATAATCATCCACCATTAAATCTGAATCCTTCGAATCTATATAAGATCAGAATAGAAGTAATAGTTTAAGTTGAGAAGAAAACAAAGAACTATAATCCCTATAGATAAATCAAATAATCAATGAAATTTTAAACGATAAATGCTTACAACAATAAGCTTGCTTGGAAGTAAATCTGGAAAGTAAAGCAAAACATAAGGGAAGAAAGAACAAATTGCATGAAAGTTTAAATTCGTAGCAACTAAAACCAAAATAAAATGATGATAAGGACTGCGCCAACAAAATTAAGCAAATAGAATTAAATATGGATAAGAAATTGTTGATGTTTGTGAAGACTTCCATGGTTGAAACTTTGATCTGAGACTGAGAGACAGAATTTAGACTGTTAGAGGGAGAGACGGCTAGAGGAAAAGAGAGATCAGGAAAGAGGCAAGGATATATAAAGTCAAAAACTAATAAACCCTAAGAAGATGGAGGGTACATCAACGGCCCAGATGTTATTAGATATAATCGGGTTCGGGTATCGGGTACCCAAAGGGTGCTACCCGTACCCTACCCGAACCCAAGTCGGGTAGTGAATGGACTACCCGTACCCTACCCTAACCCTATTGCAAGATACCCTAACCCTTAAAAATCGGGTCGGGTAATCCGACTACCCGATAATTGTCTACCCGGTTGCATCCCTAAACCTTACGCCTCTCTTGCATAGATAAGAAAATAACTGTGCTGACAAATGTTAATTTGTTGTAAACTTGTAATGCACATTTTATGAGCTATAATAAGGTGAGCTTAGCTGCCATCTCCATACATTACAATATTTCAAAGGGTTTTACTAAATACCGCCCTGTTTTACTAGCTACCGCCCCCCCCAAAAGACATATTTACCCTTACTTCATTTTCTTTCAAAATTTAAACTCTTTAATTCTCTCAACTCTTGTTTTCCCAAACAAATTCTCTCAACCTTAATCAATCAAAACAACATCAAAAATCAACCCAACAACATCTAAAATCAAGGAGGAGCGGCGTCATGGGACGGGCAAAAGTTTTCTCCGAATTCCGGTATGTTTTTTTTTTTTTTTGAAAAAACACAAAAAATCGTGAATTTGAGCAATATTTTCGGGTTTGGGCAAATATCACGGCGGGTCCCGACCTACCGTGGGGTGGGTCGTCACCGGATCGTGACCCACAGTCCGGACCGATGGTCGGTCGCGACTGACCATCGGCTCGGGTCGCGACCGACCAAGCCGTCGGTTGGTCGCAATCTGGATCGCGGGCAACCGACGGCTCGGTCGGTCGTGACCCGAGCCGATTCACGACCGACCATCGGTCCGGGTTGCGACCGACCGAGCCATCGGCTTTTTTTTTTTTTAAAATGAAATTAATTATTTAGTTATTATTATTTTTAGATTATCTAATTAATTGTTTAAATTATTGAATGATTTAATGATTATTTAGGTTTTATTATTATTATTATTATTATTATTATTATTATTATTATTATTATTATTTAATTATGTAAGTAATGTTATTATTATTATTAATTAAATTATTATGAAAATAATTATTAATTATCTAAGTTTTTTTTTATTTTGGCAAGTAATTATCTAAGTTTAGGGTATAAGAATTAGGATTATTAAGTATTAATATGTTTTATTAATTATTAATTATGATTTTATTAAAATATGAAAAGTTATTAATAGATTTAATTATTATTAAATTAATTAGTTAATTCATTAATTATTAATTAATCAATAATAAAGTCATTATTAATGATTTAAGTGGTAGGATTAATTATGGAATTTAATTATTAGTTACTTGAATAGAAAAA
>AWUE01021285.1:0-17005 GCA_001974825.2 Corchorus olitorius
GTAAACATAATAATAGAAAATTTAATTTATTCCCATTGTTATTATTAATTGTAATTATTAACAATTGTAGAGAGGAGGAGCCGAGAAATCGATCCCGGGTGCTGCTAGACAATTGAGTCTAGGGGATGAGTCTGGCCCGCGGCACACTAGGAGTCGCCATGTAAACGCCTCCGTCCGCAGGGAGAGAGAGGTTGAGAGGCAGCATAGATATCCTACTCAGGTTGAGGACGAGGACGCTGACGCTGAGAGAGTGGAGGAGGTAGTTGGTCAGCCTGTGCCATCTTCTTTTGAGCATCCTGATCCGGCATATTCAGAGGATTCCACTTGGTATGATGCGGCTCCTGCGGCCCCTATTCCGAGGGGTAGAGATGGTCGTTTTGTTAGTACTGGATCGTCATCAGGTAAAAAGTTTACATTAATTTGTAACATTTGATGAATTATTAATTTTATTATTATTTGTTTAAGGGTAATTAGTTTATTTATTTATGTTATTACTAATTCTGGTTATAATAACTTTTTACAACTTAATTGAATTATACTTTCAGGGTAGTAGCAAACGCTCCAGGACTGATGATGATCAGAGCTGGGTAGTTACGGCATCAGTGGCGGGTGGCCCTATAGATGGTAGCGTGATTCCTAGTTTTCTTGGGCACGTAGCCTCTCGTATGTGGAGGGGTGAGATGAGAGGGATACTGAAGTGCCAGAACAGATTAGCAGTTTGTGAGAAGTTGACAAAATGGTACCAGACCATGTCATCGGGAGCACGGGACATGATTGATGGCACCAGGTTGTCACACCTCCATACGACCATGTTCAGTCACGTGGATACACCACTGATATGTGCGTTCGTCGAGCGGTGGCAGCCTGATACGAACTCATTTCACATGCCTTTCGGTGAAATGACTATCATGTTGCATGATGTGTGGCATATTCTCCGTTTGCCAGTGGATGGACGGATGATTTCTGCCGATGCTACTATTCAGTCCTTGAAGAGTTCGTGTATAGAGATTCTGGGGGTTGTCGGAGGAGGATCTTGAGATGTACTGCCAGAGTGGCACTGTCTTGATTGATTCGATCATCGATTTGTGCTCAAATGACCGGCTTGACGAGACTGTGGCTATATCATGGATGTGGGTGATGGTAGCTTCTACCTTGTTTGTGGACAAGAGTGGAAACCGAGTTAGACCGAACTGCCTGCTTGAGTTCCAGGATGGGTTGGAGGATGTTCATGAGTATTCATGGGGATCTGCGGCATTAGCTTATCTCTATCGTCAGCTTGGGGTGGCTAGTAGAGGAGAGTGTCAGGGTATTGCTGGTTGCCTTACCTTACTGCAGGCGTGGATATACGAGTACTTTCCATGCTTTCGACCCCAGCGACAGTGTTTGATTGTTGGACCGGACTCGCCCTGAGCTTGCACGTGGAGTGTCCGACCTGAGGATAGATCGGTGGACCGGCTACACTCATTGCGTGTTTGTCTTGACCAGCTTATAGCATCCGAGGTAAATCATATTTAATTGAACTTATTTTCGTAATTACTATATTACACTATATTATTAATTTTGCTTAATTAGGGACTTATATTTTATAAATTAATTAATATATGCAGGTGACGTGGTTGCCCTACAGTCCGAATCCTAGTTCGTCCACGCGGAGGACCATATTCACCGGTTGGGTACGGTATCGGGATATTATTGAGTCGTACATGCCCGGTCGCGTGTTACGTCAGGTGGGGTATGTGCAGGCCATCCCCACCCCGATAACCAGGCCGTTAAAGGCTATACGGCCTTGGGTTTCACTAAAGTACAAGGTCGAGCATCCTGATTCATATGCAGCCGACTTTTGGAAGAGCTTCCCGAGAATGTACGTCCGACCTCTCAGTGATTACGTGCCCACTTCTGAGGATCCTTCAGCATGTTCTCCTGAGTATCTGGCATGGTACCTCACTCGTTCGCATCCTCGGCTCCTGAGGGACACTCAGCCATCTGCATCCCAGCCTCGGAGTCGTTCCAACAGTGAATTTGTAAGTTATTTTTTAAATTGCTCCAATACTTTTAAAAATACTTTAGGCAATAAATTTTATTTTCCAATACGTTAAACATATATTAACATCTTTTTTTTTTTGCTATTATAATTTTTTTAGTGGGTCAGTCGCATGAGTCAATGGGGGAGGAACGTAGTCAAAGAGTTAGAAGCATTTGATCCAGACAAGGCGGCGCAACAAGCGGCAACTTTGGAGCAGATGATGCAGGAGTGGCATTTGGCCGAATGATTTGTATTTTAAATTTCTTGTATTTTAATTTCTTCTAATTAATATCAAAACATTTGTATTTGTAACCAGACATTAATTAGGGAAGTTATTATAAAGTTTATAATAATTCATGGAAAATTTAATGGATAACAACAAGAGCACACATGACATGGATTATGTGAATTATGTTATTCAACTTTGAACCTAAACATTTTTATTCTATAAATATGTATATATTGAAATTCTCAAAAAAAAAAATCTTCCAACTCATATAATTATAATTCTTTCAAATATTCTCTCTAAATTTTCATTAAAATATTCTCTCTATTTTTCTTTAAAATATCTTCTCTATTTTTAATTGCTCAAATTGAGCATCTAGCCAAAGGTTTGGTACCAAATTTGAGCTTTTAGCCGGAAAAACATATGTAAAATGAAAAAAAATAAACATTGAAAGTCCCCCATATTCATAAATGTCTTTCTCCAACCAAATAACATGCAATGTCACATATTCTAGTGCTATGAAAGAGATGTTGATGTTACAAGATTATCCCATTTTTCTCTCCTAGTTTTGTAGAATTGATCCCAACCATCAACACTAGGCTCATGTTGACTAAACCAAAATGCCACTATAGGCGGTACAGGAAAATCTCTAGCTAAATTTAGACGGATATAGTGTTGGTTCAAATTACCTAAGTGAGCTATCACAATCTCGAGCTCCGGGCGTGTTGTAGATGATGGTGCACGCAACGGCAACACTGTACAACATGCATATAAAGACCCACTTCCATCGCCGTACCCGAACAAAAATACAGCTACATTAAACAATGTAGCAATAGGAAACAAGTCCGCGATTACTGTCATCCAGTGATCCGCTCCGCAGGGACCACCGTCCCACATGATACGTTGGATTCCATTATCGATCCCACCTTCAACAATGTAGAAGAGCTGGTACAGTGTACGGTTGGCATGCAGATGGTCGGCAATATTAGTTCTTACCAACCGCCAAGAGTGCTGGCAGCCAAATATATAGTCCGCTACAACGCGAAATCCACAGTTGCCGTCTCCAACCACATCGAGATATCCTTCAACGTACGGCAGAATTATTGCGACAATCTGGTCTTTATGGCAGAATTGGGAAATATCATTGCGCCTATCACCTGTAACATATTAATTTAATTAGGGTCGAATAATATATTAATTTTTTAAAAACATATCAGTAGGACAAGAATTATTCATACCAGGAGTAGCGGTATTATGGACGGATGTCGAAGAGCTGCGCCCACGACCAGCTGACGAACTACTTGACCGACCACGTCCACGCCCCTCTGACTGTACTCCCACTTACTCGGATCGCGTTTCGTCGATTTACTCCCCTTCGGTCGACCTCCAATTGTCGTGTTCACCTCAGGTTCATTGTAACTTGCTTGATCCAGGTGAAGTTCTTCATTGATCATAACAGATATGTTGCGCATAACTGCTGGATTGCTTGCGATGACCTCATCAACCAGTTTTCTAAAATACCGCTGATCCTCCGACATATCATCAGCTCCGATAAAATCAGAATGGTCAACAGTATCGTTGATCACAAGAGTTTTCCAAAAATCGTGGACATCATTGACACTGATCGGGGTCTTATTATTTATTGCTGCCTTCAGCTCACATGCACAAGGAATCTGATGAGTTTTTCTCAACACACAACCGCAGCGATTTGTCACTTGATTACTCAATTCATTCATCCGCTCCCGCTCGTCATAAAGTAATCTCAAACAGTAGTGGGAGACATGACATGTCAAATAGTTGAATGGAAACCCCCAGTACATGACTCCAGCACGCTCTCTCGATACTTGAAGTGTGTGTCTGATAATTAGAAATAACATTTGTAATAAAAATTATAACAAAAATAAATAACACTAAAAATAATAATAATACAGATCTAATAATAATAACAAATAATCAAAGTATTACCTGATATCAGTTAGTTGCAACTTAATTTCATCGTTCACCTTCGTCCATACTGTATCCAGAGAACCAGTGGACGAGTTAAGCCATTGCTTTAACTGAGCGTGTGCACTCTCCACTCTACAGGTAGTCGTGTTGCCCAAGTGTAGCACATTGTTCGTCCACGCAGAAACAAATTTCTCCCTGTGCACTAACCATGTCTGCTCAACATAAGAAAGCACCTGCGAAAATAATAAATGTACGACTAATAAATAAAATTAAAAAAATAATAACATTAATTATAAATGCTACGACAACTAATACATAATACCACCTGCGGAAACTTCCTCCATGCATCTCTCATCTTCAAAACAGCTTTTTCGTATTCGACTTCTGTTGGAGCTTCCATGACTGTTTTCCACTTGCCATTCTTGAATCGTTGTGCCAACTCCTTATTCTTTCCACAAAGTTTGTAGACTCTATCTTCTACATTCTTGTTGATGTGCCAAGTGCAAAACAAGTGGGCAGTTTCTGGAAAAATCTCTGAAATTGGTCTCATCAACCCCAATTCCCGATCAGTCACAATAACCGTCGGATGCACATCATACCCAATCAAACGCTTCAACTTCAGCAACACCCAATGATAACTCTCCGCGGTCTCATCCTTTATAATTGCATATGCTATCAAGAAATTCTTATTACCTGGAGTCATCCCTATAATTTTGAAGAAAGGCATTTTGTACCTATTGATTTCGTAAGTAGAAACCATGCCAATGAAATGGTGGACAAGTTAAGACATTGCTTAATAATAATAATAAAAAAATTATATCACTAAATATAAAAAATAAATTATTACCTGTTGGTTTTGTAGGTCGAATCCATGCCAATGAACCAGTGGTAGTTTCAGACTAATTTCGCTGATTCAGGATGTACCATAAAAAGATGAGTCACCATGTTTGTTTCCGGGTCAGCATGCGTCCAACGAGTATAATTGTTTTTCCTAGCCAGATGAAAAAACTGATCCACAACATCTCTACCCTCTGCACCAACCCTCCGCAAACGAGCTCTCTCGTTGTACACGTGTCTTCTGGTAGGGCAGTCATCTGGATGTGCATTCTGAATAGCCGCATGAATAGCACACGGCTTTGCCTGAGCGTTCGTCATGTCCTGCACAATTAATTTGGATGCAGGACTCAGTCCACTCATCTGTCGATGTCCCTCCCGATACACAGCAAAAGGATGGTTGTGCATACCCGCCACACCTGGTAATACACGGATCCCCCAACTGCTACAACTCTGAAATTGTTGGACCCTTATCTGGAAAGGGCATTTGCACGCTTTTGTCTTCGTAAACTTTCGCACAACAGAATCTAAATCTCTCAAAGTCCCCCTGTATCGTTCACCCCGGTTACATCTCAGTAGTTTCTTTCTACCATTATTTTTGTGCGAAGAAAAAACTAACTCGAACCCGACTGCAAGTGCAATTGATTTAGCCCATTTAATTGCTTCTGAATCGGTCTGAAACCTTAGCTCAGTCTCGAAAGCTCCGCTGTAATCTGTACCGTCACCACCAAAATCTTCCAATGAAACCTACAAAATTTAACTAACAAAAAATAATTAATTTGACTAATAATATAAAAACAAATCAATAAATATTAAAATTAATTTAATTAAAACAAAATAATTTTTTAAAAAAAAAAATTGGACCGGTCGCGACCGGTCCGCGGCTCAGCCGAGACCAGGTCGGTTCGTAACTGCTCAAGGCTAGTCGCGACCGGATCGCGAACCACCCGTGGCTAAGCCGCGACCGGATCCCGACCGGCCGTCGGCTAAGTCGCGACCGGATCACGGCTTGCCCGTGGGCTAGTCGCGACCGGATCGCGTCTTGCCCGTGGGATAGTCGTGACCGGATCGCGTCTTGCCCGTGGGCTAGTCGCGACCGGATCGCGACATCCCCACGGCTTATCGCGATCCGTATCGTGATTAGCCCATGGCCGGTCGCGATTCGGTCACGACTTGGCCACGGGTCGGTCGCGATCTGCTCGCAACCGGCCATATTTTCAAACAGAAACATAATTTTTTTGAAAAAAAGAATTTTTACCCCGTCTGGCGTTGATGGCTCGTTTTCTGACGTCGATGGATCGTTATTGTCCATATCCCGAGTTGTTCAACGTTAATGACTGTCAATAATCCGAAATTTAGAAGTTGAGAGAATTTTGAAATAAGAGAAAAATTAGGTAAAGGGTAAAATAGTCCAAGGGGAGGCGGTAGCTAGTAAAAGGGGGCGGTGTTTAGCAATCCAGTATTTCAAAAGTTGAACTTTACATTGCAGAGAGAGAGGGGTGCGGGGATGTGAGATTGAGAAGGAAGCGCGGTGCTCAATTTTGAAAGGTCTCAAATTACAAATTTCCCCGCGACCACCAAAACCCAAACCGTCTCTCGGATTAGAATTTTAGAAGCCAATGCTTCCAGATGATAGCTTTGACGATTCCAATCACCAAGGGTCAGACTGAAAAGATTTGAAACAATTTTCTCTGTTCTATTTCATAGCCAACCGGCTGTTTTTATACAAAAGTAAAAGAGCTAATTACAACTTACTACTAACAGCAACTCCTCACCTTTAGCCTTACACAAAGGAATTTACTTATAGAGAATAGTCAACTAACAACACCTAAACTTTAGCCTAAGAAAACATATTTACAATGAATGTAAATATTTACTTGCCATACTGGCCTTAGCTCAACACCCCCCCTCAAGTTGGAGCGTGCAAATCATGAATGCCCAACTTGCAAGTGATGTTTTCAAATTGTTGTTTGCCCAATGCCTTTGTGAAGATGTCGGCTAATTGAGCATGAGTGGAGACTTAACTTGGCCGAATCAATCCATTACGAACCTCGTCACGAACAAAATGACAATCAACCTCAATGTGTTTGGTGCGCTCATGAAAGACCGGATTGGCCACAATATGCAAGGCTGCCTGACTATCACAATGCAAGGTTACTGGTGTGGAATGTGTAACTCCAAGTGCCAACAACAGCCCTTTTAACCACTTTACTTCTCAAGTCGTTGCCGCCATGGATCTATATTCTGCTTCAGCAGAAGATCGTGACACCGTGTGTTGCTTCTTTGTCTTCCAACTTATGGGTGAATTACCAAGTGACACAAACCATCCAGTCAAAGAACGACGAGTCAAATGACAGCTTGCCCAATCAGAATCACTCCAAGCATGAAGACACAAATCACAATCTGATGGCAAGAAAATTCCTTGTCCTGGGTTCCCTTTTAAGTATCGCACAACACGAAGTGCTGCTTCCCAATGTTCCTTAGTTGGATTCTGCATGAATTGAGCCAAGACATGCACACAATAGGATAGTTCAGGTCGAGTAACAGAAAGATAAATGAGACGTCCTACTAAACGTCGATATTTTTCAGGATCTATCAAAGCACAACCCTTCACTAAGGCAAGATTATGATTCTGCGCCATAGGTATAGACACTGGCTTCGCACCAAGCAAACCGGTTTCAGCAATGATATCCAACGCATACTTACGTTGATTCAAGAAAATCCCTTTTGAATTCCGAGCAACCTCTATCCCCAAAAAATATTTCAAAACTCCCAAATCTTTCATATGAAAACAAGTACTAAAGTAAAGTTTGAAAGCTTGAATACTTTGATGATCATTCCCTGATATAATCAAGTCATCTACATAGACCAAAACATTGACTTGTACCTCATTTTGGCCCAATGTAAAGAGTGAATAATTTGATGCTGATTGTCGAAATCCATAATTCTTTAAAGCTGTAGCAAGCTTCGCAAACCAACACCGAGGAGCCTGTTTTAGACCATACAAAGATTTTCTCAATCGACACACATCACCTGTATTCTTTGAAGAAAACCCAGGTGGTGGCCTCATATAAACTTCCTCTTCCAAGTCACCATGCAGAAACGCATTATGAACATCCATTTGATGAAGTTCCCATCCTTTAGCTGCTGCCACTGCTAGAAAAGTGCGAACTATCACCATCTTTGCAACAGGTGCAAAGGTTTCATTGTAATCTATCCCTTCCACCTGTCTATTTCCAAGAATCACCAGCCTTGCCTTGTATCGCTCAACTGTTCCATCAGCATTGTACTTGATCTTGTACACCCATTTACACCCTATAGCCTGCTTCCCATGATGCAATGATTCAATTGTCTAGGTCTCGTTTTTCTCCAAGGCATCAATTTCTTTCCTCATAGCATCCCTCCATTTCTCATCTTTGACAGCCTCAGCAAAGGAAGTAGGTTCACAACCTGCAGTAACTGCTGCCAAGAACATCCGGTGGTGCATAGAAAATCTGTTACAATTTACATAATTAGTTATGGGATAAGAACTACCTGAAAGATGTGATGGATTGGAGAGGATCGCAAGAGGGCTTAACTTCTTTACCGTGTGAAGCTCATACTCCTTCAATTTAACTGATTTTTGTTTATTTCTGTGACCCCGTCCCAATTGAACTTCTCTTTGTTGTTCTTCTTCCCTAACTTTATCAACTTCCTCCCTTTCCTGTATCGTTCCTTGAGCCTCAACACCATCACAATTTGCATCTTTTCCTACATCATCATCTTCCTCTATGAAGCCCACCAAACCATCACTTTGTTCTTTTACCTCCACTCTAATTGATTTATCCATGTATGGAAATTTACTCTCCATAAACACTACATCCCTAGAAACAAAGAACTCTTCCCTCTCTACATCATACAAATTCCAGCATTTCTTGCCAAAAGGATAACCAACAAAGACACATTTTCTACTTCTACTAGCAAATTTATCCCCTCCATGCTTTTGATTGTGAGCATAAGCTAAACACCCAAAAACCCTTATATTTTTGTAGGAAGGTGGCTGTCTAAAGAGAACTTCATAAGGTGTTTTCCCTTTCAACAAAACAGATGGAGTTCGATTAATCAAAAATGCAGCAGTCAATACACATTCACCCCAAAATCCAATCGGCAAATTTGCTTGAAAACGCAATGCCCTTGCCACATTCAAAATATGTCTATGTTTACGTTCTACCCTTCCATTTTGATTTGGTGTCTTTACACATGAAGTTTGACGTATAATGCCATGTTCTTTAAAATATTCATCAAGAGCATCAAACTCAGTTCCATTATCAGTTCTAACTACTTTCACCATGCTATCAAATTGTCTATGAATCATTGCAACGAAATTTCGAAAAATCCATGTCACTTCGGTCTTATTATTTAACAAATATACCCAAACAGCTCTAGAAAAACCATCTACTATTGTCAAGAAATAAGTAGCTCCACAAAAAGATGAATTTCTATAAGGCCCCCATAAATCACAATGTATCAAATCAAATGCTTTAGAAGCTTTATTACTACTGAGTTCAAATTCACTTCTACAATGTTTTGCTCTTAAACAAACATCACAAGCTTCTACGCAATCAATTCCAGAATTATTACTAACATGTAGCATCCTAGTAATCTTGTTAGAAGGATGTCCCAACCTTCTATGCCAAAGTTCAGCATCATTTTCTCTAGACACCTTGAATGCTTTCTCCGATTCAAGCCCACGAAAGTAGTAAACCCCCTCACGAAGCTCACCCGCTCCAATCAGCATCTTCGAAGTGCGGTCCTGTATCACACAAAACTTATTAGCAAATTGTAATATGCAATTTGACTCTTCAATCAATTGAGACACAAAAATCAGATTGCATTTTAAATTGGATATAAACAACACATTATTCAACTTCAAATTTTTATCCAAGATTGTACTCCCTTCTTTGTCGGCTCTTACTCTCTTTCCATCTGGTAATTCTACAGGACAAGGAAGCACCTGTTTTACATCAAACAAGGCCTCAAGACATCCAGTCACATGATTAGAAGCCCCTGTGTCAATTATCCAATTCAACAATTTTTGCTTACCATTAAGCCTTCCCTGCTTACTTTCTTTCTGTGAATTCAACGAGTTCACTAGCATGCTCCATTGTTCACTGCTCAATCCGCTAATTCCACTCTTATCTGCTTAAGTTATTGAACCATGTCCCGAGCCTTCTTGTGTCGCTGCTTGCGCTGCATTTGCCCGAACAGATCCACCACGTCCTCTTCCACTTGAAGAAGACTGTTTCTGTTTTGAACTCCCTTGACCACGATTCATTACACGCCCATTTCCTTTTGGCCGATCATCCCACCAATCAGGATATCCAATAATCTCAAAACAAGAGTTTGAATCATGGCCTGATCTATTACAATTTGAACATACCCCAACTTTTTCTCTGGAGTTTGTTGCTCCTTTCATATGTGATCCAACTTGAACAACAAACGCCATAGATTCACTTCGCTGCTCCTTCCCTTGAGTCATACTATGAACTCTTTCTTCACGTATCACCATCGCATAGGCACGATTCATATTCGGCAGCGGCTCTGTGTTCAAGATGCTAGACCGAACATTCCCATAGATCCCATCGTCTAAGCCCATTAAGAATTGATGCACCTTCTCCTCCTCACGTCACTTGTCCAACTCAGCTCCAATGTCACATTTGCAACCACCACATTTACATACGGGGTTCTGCTCATAGTTTCATAGTTCCTCCCATATATCTTATTCAATTTCCCATAATAGTTCACCACCGTCATCCCATGTTGTTTGCATTCACTCAATTCATTTTTCAATTGATGAACCCGAGGACCATTGCCAATAGAAAATCTTTCCTTGATGTCATCCCACAATTTTTTTGCCAATTCTAGATACGTTATTGTTTATCTTAGATTTGGCTCAATTGTATTCAAAATCCATGACACAAGCATGGAACTAACCGTCCACCAATCTTCTTGTGCCGATGGATCATCCGCAGGCTCCTCCACCGTGCCATCAACAAATCCAAATTTCTTCTTGGCTCGCAGGCTGTCCGTACTGCCCGAGCCCATTCATCATAATTATCTCCCTTCAATTGCACCTGTGTGATAACGTTTCTTGGGTTATCATTAGCAGAAAGATGATATGGCGAGATCGCTATAGTTTTTCCTGATGCGTTCCCACCATTTTTCTTCTTCTCTTTAGCCATAATCAAATCAATGGCTCTGGTACCATGAAAAGATTTGAAACAATTTTCTCTGTTCTATTTCATATCCAACCGGCTGTTTTTATACAAAAGTAAAAGAGCTAATTACTACTTACTACTAACAGCAACTCCTAACCTTTAGCCTTACACAAAGGAATTTACTTACAGAGAATAGTCAACTAACAACACCTAAACTTTAGCGTAAGAAAACATATTTACAACTAGTTTTTTTGGCCCGCGCTTCGCTGCGGGGTCGAAAATTTTATGAAGTGATTTTTGTGAATATTTGTTAATCGGACATCTGGATCAAAAATAATATGACATTAAATAGATTGTCAATTGAAATCACAAAATTTTAAAACTTTTTTTAGAATTGAAACATAAAAATTAGCTTTTGAGTCTTTCATGAAAGTTGTAGATTATAAAATTACCTTTTAATAGACACCAAAATTACCTTAATTGGACAAATAGAATAAAGAAAAAAAAATGAAGTGTTAAATCGAGTAAGATAGAATTTGTAAAGGACTAAGTAGCATAAAATAGAAAAGTATGAGGGTGATTTGATAACTAATTCAAATAAGAAAATATTTGTTAATGGAGATCTTAAAACATAAAAATTCCCTTTTGTGAAACTCGTAGATCAAATTGACTTTCGAGTTCTTCATGAAAGTCGTAGATTATACAGTAACCTTTTTAACCGACACTTGAATAACTCTAATTGGACATGTGGATCGAAAATTATATGGTGTTAAATAGACCAACAATCGAAACGACCAAATTTAGGAAGCAATTTTTTGAATTGGAACATAAAAATTTGATTTTGAATCCTTCATGAAAGTTGTAGATCATGAAATTACCTTTTAATAGACACATGAATCAACTTAATCGGACAAATAAAACAAAGAATAAAAAAAATAAAGCGATTAAGATAGAATTTGTAAAGGACTAAATAGTATAAAGTATAAAAGTATGAGGGTCATTTGATCAATAATCCAAATAAGAAAATGTTTGTTAATGGAGATCTTGAAACATAAAAATTCCCATTTTGGATCCTTCACGAAACTCTTAGATCAAATTTAAGCTTTCAGGTCCTTCATGGAAGTCGTAAATCATGCAATAACCTTTTAACCGACACTTCAATAACTTCAATCGGACATGTGGAAAAAAAGTATACGATATTAAATTAACCGGCAATCAAAACCACAAAATTTCGAAAGTATTTTTTAGAATCAAAACATTTAAAATTGACTTTTGAGTTCTGAATGAAAATTGTAGAATCAAGAAATTACCTTTTAATAGACACTTGAATCACCTTAATCGGACAAATAGAAAAAAAATACAAAAATAAAAGCCAACGCGTCAAATCATCCAACCTATAATTGTAAATGACTAAATAGCATAAAACATAAAAGTATGAGGATCATTAGATAAATAATCCAACAGAAAAATATTAGTTTATGTAGAATAGGACCCATAAATAGTAACTTTTTCACAAAATTCCCAAAATACCCTCAATCATCAATCCAAATAATGAAAAAACCGAGTATGAAAATACCAAAATACCCCTCCTCATTTGTTCTTCAAGTCATGAGAAGAGAGGGTTGGATTGGTTATTTTGTAATTTCATATCCTCCTATTATGGTTCTTTATAATGAGAAGAGAGGGTTGGATTGGTTATTTTGTAATTTCATATCCTCCTATTATGGTTCTTTATAATGTAAATATTTACTTGTCATACTGGCCTAAGCTCAACACAGACCTTTTAGTGGAGGACAATGGTTTTCCATTGCATTTGGAGGAGGAAGAAGACGAGGGAAGTTTCGTTGCTGATTTCTATCGTTGTGGGACCGATTGGTCGTGCTTGGTCAGAAAAAGAGACAGAGACGACACCCCAGCCCATGACAGGAAGCTGAAGCAGGCCAATCTCTTCCAGATGTGGGGCGGAGCCGGAGGCGGAGGAGTAAACAAGCCCCGCCTCCACCACCACCAACCCAATCACGCCAACATCCCAAACCCAAAATCGTCTTCAACTAGTATTGCCAATCGCCCCCGCGTTTGCCCTTTTTATAAAAAGATCCCAGGTTCATTTTCTTCTTCCCATTTCTCTTTCCACTTTCTAAACTCTATTTGGGATCAAATAAATAAATGGTGTCTTTTCCTTCTGGTCATACAGGAACATCCTTCACTGTGGATGCGTTCCGCTACGGTTGTGTTGAAGGATGCTCTGCCTATTTCCTCACCCATTTCCACGCTGATCACTATGGTGGCCTCACCAAGGGATGGTCTCATGGCCCTATCTATTGCACCCCTCTCACTGCTCGCTTGCTCACTCTCTGTCTCTCTGTGAACCCATCGTAAGTAGTAATCCCTTCCCCCCTTTGGAGTTTTCGGTTCTGCTTATTCTGGCTTGTGCTTTTTCCATTCTTTCAGCTTACTCTTTGCATCTTAATTCTATGTAATTGTTTAAGGTTTATCAATCCTTTGGAATTAGACAAGGAACATGCTATCCAAGGAGTCAAAGAAACATTGCTGGATGCTAACCACTGTCCTGGTGCAGCTTTGATTCACTTTCGTCTTCCTGATGGAAAATGCTATTTGCACACCGGAGATTTCAGGGCTTCTAAACTGATGCAAGCATATCCCCTTCTTGTCAACCATCGCATTAACTTGCTTTACCTGGATACAACTTACTGCAACCCAAGATATAAGTAAGAAGTTTTTCATTTTTCCATCCAAAGTTGTTCATATACACCCCTTCTCTAGTTGCTTTTTTACAGAACATGCAATCCTTTCAGGTTCCCATCCAAAGAAGATGTATTAAGTTTCGTTGTTGAGATTACTAACAACTATCTCAAAAAGCAACCTAGAACCCTTGTTGTTGTTGGGGCGTACAGCATTGGAAAAGAGTGTGTTTATCTTGCTATTTCAAAGGCTTTAGGGGTATGTTAATTCAAACTTCAGTGTGATTACTTTTAAATAATTCCTTTCTAGATGTGGTGGACGTATAAGTGAAGTCTTATAATTGTGGTCTCACCAGTTTCATTGGCCAGAGTTTATGCAACTTTAACATTTTGGATATGTCTCTTCTGGGATATTTCTAATCTTTTGCTGTATTGCATTCACAGCATATCAAACAACAATACAAGTACCCAATATTTAAAGTAATTTTATTGAACCATTAGACTTTTGAAATTGCTTCAGGTAAAAATATTTGCAAATGCCTCAAGGAGAAGGATTCTGCAATCCTTTGGCTGGCCTGAGCTTTCAAGTAATCTATGCACCAATGGAAAGGATACACTTCTTCATGTATTGCCCATATCTTCACTAAGATTTGAGGTCAGTTATTCATCTTCCTATTCTACATAGTTTATTTTAATCTTTGTTTCCTCATCATGTAATGTATTTCCTCTCAAATTTATTGAAGACCCTCAAGGATTACTTGAAGACCTATAGGGAGAAGTACGCAGCAGTCTTGGCATTTCGACCAACAGGTGAGTCGAATGCTCGTTTGCCATTTGAATTTTAGCACTTGTTAGGAAGTTCTGTTATGCTTCTATTTGGGTACAGGTTGGACTTACTCAGAGAAAATAGGTAACCAACTTGATTTGATTAGACCCATTTCAAGAGGCAATGTCACTATATATGGTGAGTTAATTTTGAAATCTTCTCTTTCCCAAAGGCATGATAACTTCCCATTTATTTCCACGAATTATTAGGATTGGTACTTGGAATTATTTGAGCTGTTGAGCATGGTTCCATGCTACCTTCTATTTGCAGTGGCGTTGAGCTGACTATTGTAAGTATTTGCAGGTGTTCCATACAGTGAGCATTCTAGTTTCACTGAACTGCAAGAATTTGTTCAGGTTGGTTTTTGAAACAATAATTTCACTGATATAAGTAAAACATGCTAAATCCTCCATGAACAATGTGGTCTCTGTAATTTGCAGTTTTTGAAGCCTGACAAGATAATTTCTACTGTCAACATGGGGAATGCTACCAATAGAGATAAAATGCAGTCCCACTTCAGGCAATGGCTTAGAGGCTAATCTGTTCATGAGGGGATAAAAGCAATTTTAGCTTGTGCCTATAACCCGAGCTCCCACTTACATCTGGCAAAATAGTTGATGCAAGCATCTGGCCAGCACATGAATTGAATTGATGCTACTGATCTGCTTCTCAACCTGAACTGTTTTTGCTATGTTACATGGCCTAAACTATTGACCATCAGGCTGGATTCACCAAATTGCTGCCAAAGATTTACGGGACAGATGGAAGTGGAGCAGTTTTTCGCATGCACAGGAAGGTCACATCAGACCTCAAGAATTGCATGGTACATAATTAAATTATGTGAAGATGATTCCATCAATCAAAATGTATTTCCGATTATGGCAAAGATTGACAGGTAGTGTCAATGTTATGCAATAACTTGAGTGAAAGCAAAGCCCAAATTGGGTGGAATACATTTACGTGATGAGTATACATAGACTGCATGCATAAACCTTGATCTGCTAAAGCCGATAACTACAAAGATAATCATGAATAATTTTCAAATGTATGGAGGTGGCATTAGAATACCGACATCTCTCATTACATAGTCTTTGAGTTCCCATAGTAGGAATCATTTTCAAATGTAGTGAACTTAATTGTAATTAAGACAAGTTTAGCTAGTTAAACTGGCTGGTTATAATATAGTACATGTTTATTGCCGAATCCGTCCATTCCAAGCTCGAGGAAAATTGGAGAAATGGGAGATAGATACTAAGTGTACTAGGAAAATGTGTTAGGGTGTGGATGAAGAGAAAGGGTGGAATTTATAGGAGAGAATATATTGGTAGGTTGGATGTGGAGGGGCAGCTCGAGGGTGTGAAGTAGGGCGTTAGGTGGTCAAGTGTAGTGCGCTCCCACATGCAGTGCCACCAACCCTTTCTATTACTAGCAACCATATGATCTTTAGCAAGCTTTCTGTTGGAATTGGAAGTGGTTTCCTCATCACATGCACTTTGATACAAACATTATGGGTGAGGACTGAGGGTGTGAAATGGGAAAAAATGAGAGCAGATATTCAATGGTTAAATTCATCTGATTTCCTAAAATTATAAGACAAAGTTGGTTGGGTTTAATTATATTCATTTGTAAGAAGGAGCTATTTATATTTTCCATGAATTGTTACTTCTTTTTCTTTAAATTCACCAGGAATAAGTAATGTGTTAATAGGAAGTCTCAATAAATTAGCGGCGTTTGCTTCTGAAAACGCCGCTAAATAGGGGCGTTTACAAAAATAACACCGCCATATATAATCTTTTGTCAAAAATACATTTTCATAAATTAAGGGGTCGTTTGGTATCGTTTTCGTTTTTCTGTTTTTTGTTTTTGTTTTGTTTTCGTTAGAGCTGGTAAAATGAACCCGAAACCCGAAACCTGCCCGAACCCGCCCGAGCTCGAACCCGAAATTACCCGAGTTGACCAGAAAAGTCAACGTCCCGAACCCGCCCGAACCCGAACCCGAAATTACTCGAGCCCGAAAATACCCGAACTCGAGGCAGCCCGAGCCCGAACCCGACCCGAGACCGAGCCTGAGCCCGAGCCCAAACCCGAAATAATTTGAATTTAATAATAATTTATAAAATAAAATATTTTATTGGTTAGAAAAAAAAACATATTAATATTAAATAAAACTATTATATATATGAATATGATAAAATTTATATAATAATGATCACAATTAAATGATTCATTAATCAATATAAAAAGTGCTAA
>AWUE01021286.1:0-15358 GCA_001974825.2 Corchorus olitorius
AATTAATTAAATACATGAAATTTTAATTTTTTTAAACAAATAAAGAGTCTACAAAAGCAGATGATGAAACAGAAGCAAAGGTTTAAACCGAAAGTTCTATCCTTGTTCAATCTAAGTCCCTTATTTTAGTTCAGTTCAATCCCAAAATTCTTTAGTGGTTCAATTAAGGGTCTATCAGCTTTTTAATTTGTTTAATTTAAGACTTTCATTTTAATTATTTGTTTAATTTAATGCTTAATTTGTTTTAATTTGCAATAATTTAGAATTGATTAGCATTAATTAATTTAAATTAGTAATAAAGTATATGTATTTTATATTTAATTCAATTAATTTAAATGTTGCACGCCACTTAATAATGGTCGGTGACCGTAGTCTTTCTGAAGAAGGGTTTTCATTTTTCAACGAGTGGTCGAGTTTTCGGGACTCTCTGAATGTCTCTATAGATGAAACTGTTCTTCCGCTATTAATCATTTGGTAGTAATTTTTAACAATTATTCAATCTTTATATATATTGATAATAATGTTATATTATATTATTATATTATATATTATCAATAAACTTATAATATAAAAGATAAAACAATTATTTTTATTTAAAAATTTTTTTAAAAAGAGCTTACACTTGAACCGGGATGAGCCGGATCCAGATCGGACTCTGAATATCGAATCAAAATCAAACCCGAGCCCGAACCCGACCCGAGCCCGAACCCTACCCGAGCCCGAACCCGAAAATACCCAAACCCGACATAACCCGAGCCCGAAAATACCCGAACCCGACTTAACCCGAGCCCGAAAATACCCGAACCCGAAAATACCCGAACTCGAAGTACCCGAACCCGCCCGAGCCCGCCCAATTGCCAGCTCTAGTTTTCGTTTTGTTTTTGTTGCGCTGTCAATTTTTGAAAACAAAAACATGTTTGGATATACAATTTTGTTGTATGTTTTTAAATAAAAAGTAAAAAAAAATGATTAAAAAACATGTAAGTTACTGTTCATCATTGTGCTTCTGTGTTTTGGAAAAACATGAAAACACAAAATTCTCGCTTCCACTTATTTCCAAAACACTGCTTCTGTTTCCAAAATTTTTGAAAACAGAAACAGTCTGCCAAACATGTTTTCACTGTTTTGTTTCCAAAAACAGAAAATTGGCAACAGAAAACAGGAAACGAAAACGATACCAAATGAACTCTAACTAACTCAAATTAGCGGCGCTTTTTTGCTGAAACGCCGCTAAATAGGGGCGTTTTAAGGAAAAACACCGGTATAAATAATCTTTTGTTAATAACTTTAATTTAGTGATGGCACAGGTAATAGTAAAGCCCTATATATTTGGCGGCGTTTGTTTGGGTGAAGCGCCGCTATTTGAAGAGCATAAGTAAAAAGCGACGTCGTTTATGTGTTTGTAATGCAATTGTTTCCTAAAATTTGTCCAAGTCTTGTTTCTTCCCTCAGTCGAAACCTAGCAGAATTTCCTTAGTCTTCTACTTTCTCCCTTCTCTTTTCCTTCCCTTTGATTCTCTTACCTTCTCTTCTCTTCGAAGATTGGCTTCAATTCGTACTGTATATGGAATTGTGAAAGCTTTCCCCCTATAAAGATCTGATCCCCCTCACTTTGATTTCTAAGAAACCTTTTTTCCCCATTTGGGCTAAATTTGCTTTGCCGCTGTATATGACGGACGGTGGCCGCTGTGGAACCGTAAGTTCTCTCCCTCGCTATGGAAGTTTCTATCTTCTCTTTTTATTGATTAATTTGTATCTTCTTTTCTTATTCTTACTTCTTCTTTAAAAAAAACCAACAAAATTCGTTCCTATTCTGAATGTTCTGAAACCCTCAATTTTGGTTGTTATTCTGAAACCCTAGGCTTGATGAGTTTGCTTTTTTAGACTATAGAGTGCTACTTTCAAGGGGTTTTGCTTTTCTGAGTTGGCTCTTAATCATCGGTAACCTTTACTATTTTTCTTCTCTCTCAAATTTCATTTGGGTTTTCTTTTTAAAAATGGGTTAATTTAGTTTGGGTGTTGCTGGAATATTGTTTTTTTTTTTTTTTTGTTTTTTGTTTTTTGGAGGGGTGTTTATAATACCGATTCTTGCTGCATTGTGAGTCATTATGATTCTTGTATTATCATTCCATTGTTAGATTTTGTTTGGAATCATTAAGTTTTGTTTTTTTCCCTGTTTCTAAAATTATTGGATTTTTACCCTAGTTACAGAGAAGAAAAAGGCTGGAGGTGTAGAGAGGAATCTGCAGACTATGTTTGGGTTTTAGATCCAATAGATGGAACAAAAAATTTCATTAATGGTATTTTTTTTTTGCTAAATCTAGTTCCATTCAAAGTTTTAGTTTTATGGCTGAAGCGAGCTTTTCTCTCATATTTCAGGAAAACCCTTGTTTGGTACTCTCATTGCTTTGCTGAAGAAAGGTAAACTGGTTAGTCTCACCTTAGTCCTAATCTACTCTGCCAGTTATGCGTATAGTTGTTTAATTTTGAATTGTAGGTTAAAATAAAAAATTATGCCTTTTCATTTGCTCTCATCAAAAGCTAAATCTTAGCTTTCTTATTTCAAACTGTTGTCTACATTAGAGATGAGGGTCTCCTTCTGAACCACCTCATAACAAACCAGCTTTAGAATATTGTCCTTTGAGCTTGCTCATAGCTAAATCATATGACTTATTATCAAGTATATGAGTCAGGTTTAGTTTCACAGTTCAAGTATATTAGTGCAGAAGCATATGTTTTTTTTTGCATATGACTTATTATCAAGTATATTAGGGTTCTTTTCTTATGGCTGATATGCATGACATCTACTATTTCGAATGAGCTCTAAACATTATTTGGTTATGTTAAAGCAATCCCTGCTAAGGTTAGGTACTGTGATGGATCATCATTCATAGGCGATGTCGAGGCAGAATTTATTTTCTTTTTCTCAAACAAGACTCAATGGACATCTTGTAATTACCTGTCTCATAAATTGTAATCATGTCTTGCAGGGATCTGTTAATGAGAATGAAACCAGAATTGGTATGCACTGCAATTCCGATAATGTGGTAATATATATAGTAGCATCTTGTCCATCAAAACAAATGATCATAATGGTATCTTTCCTCTTCTGCACTTTCTCTTCATTCTCACAATTATTCTAATTTTCAAAAAAATGCAGTGTTTCTTCCCACAGTACGTGGTGCAGACTATGCAAACGGCAATCTTTTTCATAAATGCAGCTTATGATTCCTGGCAGGTCAGTACACTTGGGGTGTCATGCATGTATTGGGATAATAGATTATGTCTTTATGGAAGTAGCTGGTTGGGTGGTAAGTAATTGGGTTTTGATAACTGATAAGGCTCGCCTTTTGTTTTCTTTCCTCATATATCTAGTCTTAAATGTCAGCTTTTTTCATTGCTTAATAATTTTATTTCTCCTTTTGCTTCTTTGTCTTGATAATGGCTTGCAGTAGACAAGGAATTGAAGAAACTTGTGATTGAAACAACTGCTAATCAGGTAAGCTCACAATATTTAGCTTAAAATCCTCTATGGAACTACATTATTTTTGTTAAACCAGTCTGAGTGTTTCAGAACTTAGCATTATGGAAAAGTTAGTGGATGATCTTTACCAAGACAAATGATTGTTTTATATATAAGAATAATGGTTATCTATCGTTTCAATTCTTATCTTATTAAATTAAGGTTTGAAGTCCAACAATTTCTTGATAAATTAAGGTTTCATAATAACAAATTTATCAACTACAACAACTTTATGATTAAGGGAATAAAGGTGTTAAGACTGGCTTAGCTCGAAAATTGGCTGGTAAGGCTAAAAATAAGATTAAAGACATAATTAACTGTCACTTTTTAGTCAACCAACTCCAAACTTTGACTAATAATTATTAAAAAAATTATGTAAAATTAAATTTTTTAAAAAAATATGTTTTGGTTAAATTAAGTTTTAAACTTTTCAAAACATATTTTTAAAAATTTTAATTATATATAATTTTCTTGTAATTATTGGTCAAAGTTGAGATGAATTGACTAAAAAATAACAGTTAATTAAGGACAGAGAGATCTACTAGAGATAAGACAAAAAAAAAAAAAGAAAGACAATTTTTAATGGTCATCTTAAGTATGTTAATCACTCTAATGTTCCAAAGCCAATCACCGCCTCTATCCTCGGCCTTCGGTCAGAGTCGATATTTTAAAACGCAAAATTACTCTTTTTTTTTTAAATTTTTATTTATTTTTATTTTTTTTTTGCGATAAACGCAATATTACTTTAGTGTGTAACTTTAGTTAGACAGATAAGATTGAAAGTTTTGTTACTGCCTCAGCCCTCAGGTCTGGTAGAGTGAGTTTATCTGACGCATAGGAAGTCAACTTGAACTTAAAATGTTCGCTGAAATTACCCAGAGACGATTTTAAGAGTTATGTTAAGGATGATGTTTGTGAGGAGTTGTTTGTTAGCAAATGTATCTACTTTGGGTTTGAGATGCTTGTCAACAGCTGCTCCTCTACTCAAAATTGGAGATGTTTTAAGACACAGAAGAATATTTTCAGATGAAGATGTTGTTGAGTATTCTAGAGTGAGTCAGGATGCAAATCCTTTGCACTTTGATTCCGAATCTGCTCGAGCGGCTGGGTTCGAAGATCGGCTTGTACATGGCATGCTTGTTGCTTCACTCTTTCCTCGGATTATTGCTTCCCACTTCGTGAGTCACTTCTTACCTTTATTTAACTTTCTTATTTTCCCCATCAAAATAAATGCTTCTGCCCTAATTGACAAGTATAGTATGAAAATGAAGTTTGTCTAACATTGGGTATTCGGAGTTGTTCAGCATGGAGCTATATATGTATCGCAAAACTTGCACTTCAGGTCACCAGTTTACATTGGAGATGAAATTGTTGGCCAAGTACAAGTTGTTAATATCAAAGAAAACAACCAGAGATACATGTAAGTTGCAATTAGTTTCAATCTTTTTTTTTGTAGAAGTAAACAAGAGATAACTTATGGTGTTTTGACTTGAGCTTTTTTGGCTAATTATAATTATCTTTGTTCAGAGCAAAATTCTCAACCAAGTGCTTTAAGAACGGTGAGCTTCTTGTTATTGATGGCGAGGCCATGACAATTTTACCAACTCTTGCTGTGGAAAAAGTGAATTCCCAAGATAGTAGAAGCTGATATAAAGTTTGAAGCCATGAATTTGAGGGCGCGACTTGCGAAAGTTAAGAGATGACGTAAGGATTATGCATGCGATGGTTGAAGCTGATTAACAAGTTTTTTGATACAACATTAATTATTACTAGATTTTTTCCCCGCACATTCGCGCCGGGTTTTTCAGTTTATGATTAGAATTGAGTAATTTCAATTCTAAGTAAAATTTTATTTTATGTAATCGCAATTAAGTTAAATGGAGGGAAATATCGTTAGAATTCTAATGTTTATTCAAATAATTATCTGCTTAGAAAAAGGAAATGGAGTTTTACTTTGATTATAATTCAATGTTCTAAATATTATTTATAAATATTGTATTTGGAATTCTAAATACATATATATATATATAATAATAATAATAATAATAATAATAATATATTGGTTTTCTCCTAACAAATCAACATTAGACAAATGTCAGCATGGGAAAAGCCAAATGCTGAGTATACAGACGTTTGGGAATAATTTTAATAGTAGGGTATAGATAATTTTAATAGTAGGGTAATTTTAATAGTAGGGTATAGATAATTTTAATAGTAGGGTATAGATGTTTTTCTTGCTCTGATAAAACCCATTGTTACAATGTGAAAGACGAGCGATGGTCTCCTTAGATGCGTACACAAAATGCTGGTGATGGAGCACATTGGCTTTTGCCATGATTTTGCTTTTGCATATCGACTCATTTATTGGACACATCAAAATAAGTTTACATTGACAATCAAATCCCTCCAAGAATCGTGTAATATATTTGCGTCTACATCATGCCAACAATTTTAACATCGCTGATGAAAATAATGAGGGAGTTAGAGTCTATGTATTGTGTATAAACAAATCTTATTATTATGTGAAGTAGAGCAGCCAAAGCCAATGGTAGAATAATATGTAGCACAATTTCTTGCCACTGCGTAACAAGTACACCAATTTCAACGTATTTCTATTTTTTAAGATGAATTTCAATATATTTATGTTTCTTCTCTTCTATATACACTGAAATTTCTTAGAAGCCAAACTCAATTAACAAAAAATGTGCCACTTCACTAGGCACTCCCTTATTTGTACCCGCAAAATCTCATGATATGGGAGCTTGCAACTCAGCACTATATTGCGTTTGCCATACACCTAATTCGACGCCAACCCGTTTCATGAGCAGCCCCTCCAAGCTAATGAAGATAAAAGTAAAACAGAGTTTTCAGTAAAATTCCAGTGTGCCTGATATGGTGATAGGTGGGCTAATTTCAACACGAGTTGCCTTCCCTTGTGAGTGTAATTGTGTTAATGTGTTGGCCTCCTTGGGTGCCACACCTTCCCCAGTCCATATCGTAATATGGGGCCACTGGTTTTTGGAGACAATCTTTTCGCCATCAACAGATCCGAGTTGGGCTTCAAAAGCAGCCATTTTGTCCGTAAAGAGAAGAGCAGTCAGTTCCACTGGAACCTGACGATGGAGGTAGAGGCCATAATTAGCCACAGCTGCAACTCCATGACTTCTCTTGTGCGCAAGAGTCACATGAGCCCTCTTAAGCGTGTTCTCCATATGTTTGTCCTTGAGAAAAGCTTCAATCACGGCATTGTGTATAAATAAAGAATAGGGATTATCATGGCAAACATTTATTGGTAAACATTATCATGGCATTGTGTATAAGTTCTGAAGGGTACTAGGGGAATAGAATAGGGAATCAAGCCATAGATTACCTCACATAATTACTTAAAAGTTAAAAATAAACTAATTTAAAAAGATATAAATAGCTTAGACTTAATTCCTTGTCAAGATTTATTTTTTTTCAAAACAATACATGTCAACAATTAGGATAGCTTGTCACTACTGGATCATTTCAGATAGAGAAAAAAACAAAAAGAGAAAGGCAGACTTGATCATATTTAGTTCCTTCAATCCATAAAGAAGATTTTTTATATAACTGCTTTGTGCATTATTTTTCTAGTGTTTAAACTTTTACCAACCTTCCATTTCTACGTGTGTGAAGATCGTATAGATTTATTCCTTCTTCCAGAACTGATCTCAAAGGAAGATAAAAGAAGTTGATGAAGCATTAGTCTAACAATCTTTAAATAAATTGCATTCTAATTCATTTTCTTCATAAGATAATATTATATGGTGAAGGAGCAGGGGAATGATGACAAAAAACTACATGTCTCAGATGCTAAAATCATACAATTCAAAGTCTACTGCATTATACTGGTGAGAATTAGTCGACCATTGTAGTGATAATGGAATGAGGTTTCAATTTCAATTCCATTCGTCCAAATACAGCACAAGGCTGGTTTGAGTACAGGATATGTATCCAACAACTCATGAAGAAATCTCCAACAGGTAATAGCCACCTTGTCAAAAGTCAAAATTGTGCCGAGACTTAGTGACCAATGTTTAATTTAAAATCATGAACACTAACAAAGATCCCAATACTCAAATACAAGAGAAAAGAGGTTATTATAATGTTTCCTTCATCATCAATCCAATGGGTCTACTGAAAATAAGAATCTTCAAAAACTTTCATCTAGCATGTCACTTAGGCAATAACAAGCTCTATTCTATAAGTCAAACTAACGTGGATGCCTTTGGGGGGAAACCAAACCCAGCTCAAACCTAAATACACATTAAACTCAAAACAATACCCTAACTTAAAGTCCAGCAATCTACCAACAAACCATGCAGCTACTAGCAAAATTTTGAGACTTAAACAACCAAAACAAAACTAAGAAAATCTTTTGGGGACGGCAAAACAATCTAAACAATTTGAAAGTTGAAATGATCAAATTTTAATCCACTTGTTTGCCACCTGGGCACAAGAATCTTAGCACTTAACTCATCTCTTTCCTTGTTTCACTGCTAGAGGGAGTTTGAATATTTATTTCTCGATTGACAGAGATATCTAATCAATTTGACCAAATAGGGTCGCTTAGAGGAAATCATGCTATGCTGTTGCAAAATTCACCATTCTAATGTTTGTCAGTTACTGGCTAGAGAGTAAAAATCAGCCAAAACCATTAACTTGCTGCCTTTACTATTAACATTACTAAATTATGCATGAGTTCCATTTCCCTTGTCACTATGAAAATCTACCATCTACTATAAAATTAGAAAATCCCAATAAAAATTTTCAATGACTATTATTTCCTCCCTTTAAAAACATAAGAAGCTCGTTACAAGATACCCATTTATGACTTCTAATTTGTTAATCAAATGAAGGAGGCATCAATGCTTGATCATATTTCTTATAAACAGTATAGGGGAAAAAATAATCATTCAATTCTCTCCTCGTTCATCTTTTCTTAAGTTCATTGAAGCAATTTACCAAGCTTATTAGATATATAGTTACCTGTTGCCAGACTTCTTCATTTGGTGCATTCTTATCTGCAAGAATTATAGAACTTGGTTTTCTCTTGTTTGGCCAATATCTTCCTGACAATAACACAACAAATAAGCAAAACCTCAATTGCATTCAAAATATACATATGTAACCACATATAAAAATTATCTAATCCATGTTCTTTCATCCCCAATGCTATTGCCTATAATTCTATTTTTGTATAAAAGTGCCCATCTAAATACTCAAGTCACAAAGTAACCTAACCCCTTTCTACGCACCAATGTAACTTGTCAGAATCAGCAAAAGCAAAATAATAATAGTTTTCACTTTTCAGAGCAGATCATTACAAAAATATAATGTGTATGATGTATATAAACACATGTATGCAAAATCATTAAGAAAAACAAGTGTTGTCAACTCTTTTTCGATACACTCTTATTCATAATCAAATTTGTGTTCTATGCAATCATTGATAAAAACCTACGGAATAGATAATATTATCAAATAAAATCTTGCTTGGCATTCATGATCCCAATAGACTGGACAGACTAGTAAATTCAAGACTCTGATTGGTGGACAGTTGATAACACAAAAAGTTACGGAGTGTTCATCGGATGGAAATCCCCTGCCCCAAGTTTTGTGCTCCACTTCATGCCCCATTCACCAAACCATGCCACATGTCCTTGTGTTATACCTTGTTTGTTTTTTAAGTTTTAACAAATAATATTTATACAGGAAAATAAAATAAGAAACCCACATAAACACCAGGTTTAGCCCCAAATTAACAATAAATAATTATATATAAGGATTAGTCCTAAATTTTAATACATTCCTCATAGGGTTTTAGAATGAAAATATAAAATTTAATTTAATTACGCAAACAAGGAATAACATTAAAAACTGAAAAGGGACACGTGTCATTATTTGATGGATGAGGCACAAGTGGGGCACCAAAATTGGGGCAGAGGATTTTCGTTCGTGTTCATCGGCCCATGACCATGTTATACGATCAACTTTTAATAGAGGCTGATAAATATGAAAGACCTTATTAGGTGAGTCCAACAAGCCATAATCACAATCAATTTGTATTTGTTCATCATGTCTAAAATGAGTTCTTGCAATTGACACCTATCAACTTTGTGACCAAATATTATTTCATAAGACTTATACAAATCACAAATTATTTTAATTACTACTCCCTCCCATTCAGAATAAGTGAAACATTTCAACTTTTGCAACCTTTCAAAATAAGTGAAACAATTACAAAACCAATGCAATTTTACTCTTTTTTCCATATATACCCCTAAGTGTTAATTAAAGTGGTTGAACTTTTAATTGGTCTTGGAAAGTTGGGAAGAGAGAGAAAATTTATTAATTAATTGTTTATAAAAATTTTTGAAGGGTAATTATGCCATTTTAAATGAGTTTTTACTAAATTTAAAACCAACTAATCATTGTCTTGGTCTGTGTAATATTCCTAGTGTTTCACTTATTTTGAATGAAAGGGAGTATTTGATATATTGATCTGAACCAATCAATAATGTTCTAAACACCCCAATATAAAAGTGGGACGTAAAACCATTTCAAACCCATAAATCAGACAATAAACAAAGATATGAAAGGCTTAGATAGGCAGATGCATAAAACAATATAGCATAGATAAAAAATGATATGATCAGTCATGTTTTGAATAAGATCATTTTTACATGAAGAGAAAGTTCTACTACCAATAAAATGTTTCAGAAAACATATAGATCCATTTTACATTTATTGCATACCTTTGATAAGGTCACTCATCAAACTTTGCACTGGCCGGTCATCTCCAAGTCCTCCTGGGGCATTTAATATTTCTCTGCAAAGTGCAGACTTAGCACAACCTGGTATTCCTGAAAATGACAATTATATTGAGATCAATGTACAGAAAATAAGATGAACATTACACAAAATGTAAACAGCAAATAGAACAAATAAATTAGCAAAACATATGGATTAACATAAACCAAAAATACACTGCAAAACCGATGGAAAGTAATATTAGAAAAAAGTTTCATGAGCTATGTGCCAAATGGACATATATATGGAAAAATGGTATAAACTTGGGCTGACACTATACTTATCCTCGAAATGGCATACAGCCTAAATACATATATATCAAGCTATCACACAAATAACTGAGAGCCAATTCATATGATTAGAAAATTAAATTGGGGTGAACCCGATTCAGTCCAAGTTCTGTACAGTCATCTACTAGTGGACAGATTTCATGACCCAAAATTATGCCAATACATTGTCAATTAAGTTGCTACACTTCAATAGCTTTAGAAATCTACTTGTGCACATCAATAAGCTTAATTGCAAAGTATATATTCTTTCGGTAACCAAGGGTTAATGTCAAGAAAAGGTAAGGATGGAGTCATTACTCCATCATTATATAGAAGATAGCAAAGCTGGCATAAGGCTTTTGGGCCAAATGCAAAAAACCATAATGCAAAGTGCAAACCAAAAAAATGTTTCTTCTACAACGCAAAATTGCATTTATGGGGATAAAATTGATAGAATTTACAATCACATTTTTGTTGGATAAGAGTTAATGACTTTGTATTAGCCAGGCCTACAGCATGTTCTCAGGGAAATGGATGTCTACACATCCATCCCCAAGATACCAAGATTCTTGACTAATGTAAATTGAATTACAAGTTCCAATTTTAACATGTCAAGTCTCCGGATACTCTCTCATATGATATACTATTCCAACTATGGAGTTGTTTTTTGGTCAAATGCTTAAGGTTCTGTTATTTTCAGGAAGGATTCATATCATTACTGATTCTTCAAGTTTTTCTTCTTATGGTGCGTTATGTGTTGAATAAAACGACTTGAAGGTTTCAAAAGATAATTATTTAGAAACTCAAGGAGCGCCTATGATCTATACCCAGAGATCATTCCTTGTTTTTAGCAACAAAAAAAGAATAGTATATCATAAAAACTAAATCCTAGCAATTTGTTGAGCATGACATAATTGCTTGGCGCCCGACCACTTCCAAATCTGGCGACCGACCATTTTCATAGCGCCCGACCACTTTCAAACCTGGCGACCGACCACTTCCATAACGCGGCGCTCGACCACTTGTGACCACAAGAAACCTGATCAATAAAGTCATCCGGCCCAAATTAGCTTCAAGGCCTAAAAGCCCATCGCCAACCAGCTGGCACCCCACACGTGACCTCCAAACGTACGGCCTCACACGTGACCTCCAATGAACACCTCCACATGTGACATCACGCGTGCGACCCGTACAAGGAGGCCCTATATATACCCACAACTCTCAAGGCTGAAGGAGGTTACATACTCTCTCTCTACTCTCTATAATTTTGGTCTCTACACTCTCTAAAACCCTAAACCCAAAACCAGATCTAAATCTAGATCTCTAACTTAGGCATCGGAGTTCAAACGGGGGACCCCAGCCCCGTCGCTCCTAACGCCTCTTCTTTAGTGTTCTCAAGCTACATTGGAAGCTCCTCTCCACCGTCAGTGGACCGGCGACATGGTGCCCGCAACAATTGGCGCCGTCTGTGGGAATCGAAATTTTTTTTCTTTACACAAAGCGAGTAGCCATGTCGTCCTCTCCAATACATGACGAGATCCCACCCGGAAAGGAGCATCCGGCCAAAAACGCAAGCGAGTTAGCCGCAAAAAATCTCTTTTTCAAGGAACACCTATCAGATCTACATCTCAGACCATGGCACCACCACCGCCGCCGGGCCTTACACCAAGTGACGTACAACAACAAGCGCCAAATAACTTGTCACCTAGTGGACTCCAGACGCTTTCAGGACAGGGGATGCAGCGCATGTTCGGCTATATGCCGTACTATTGCCCGACGCCACTCAACTTCCATGGCCCCTCCTCCTCCGCAAACCCTCAACACCTGACCTTCCCACCTCCGACAGGGGGGCAAGATGGGAGTACGGAGCTAGTGAAAGCCCTAATGGTCCAGATCCAACTGGATCATCAGGAGGCCAAGGAGAGAGAGCGTCGAGACGAGGCTAGAATGGTCGCCCTAGAGAGAGCGCTGTTACAGGCGAACGCCAACAATCAACCTAGCAACAATGGGGGCATTCGACGCGTTGAGCGAAGGGTCTCTTTGGGGGACAGCTCGCGCGATCCACCACCAAGTATGGAAGATCCAGCACTACTGAGCAACTCAGAATACTACGAAGGGGATGACCCCTCTTACCACTCATCTCAAGATCCTACCTATTTCCCGCTAGATACCCCCACACACGATCGGGTATATGAGATCGATGGTGCGCCTACCAACTCATCACAGGTAGAACGCGCTTTGCGTCGATCGACTAGAGATCAAGTCACCCAAAATCAGATCCCTATCGCCCAAACTCCAACTCCTGTCAAACGACAACCTCAGACCCAAACCACGATGGAAAATCAGCTAGAAGAGTTGAGGGAACAACTTCGTCGCGAAATGGACGAACGCCTCAACCGAGAAAGAGTGACGACCGCCGAAGAAACTATCCAAATGATGAGTGGAGTCACCACCCCGCTCTCGCTGGTAATCATGCAAGCTGTAGTCCCACCAAGCACAAAGCTACCCAAAATCAAGTATGATGGATCAGGCGACCCTCATGAACATTTGAGTCAATTCAAAGAACTTATGCTTTTGCAAAACCTCTCAGAAGATGTCATGTGCCGCATTTTCCCAACAACCCTAATAGGGGCAGCCAGAGCTTGGTTCTATAGGATAAGACCAAGTGGCTCCATTGTTAACTTCACAATGCTATGTCAAGTTTTCCTCTCCAACTTCCACAGTCGAACAAGAATTGGGAAAACAATTGATGATTTGTTCTGCATCAAGCAAGGGGTGAATGAAAGCATAGAAGCTTTTACAAAACGTTTCTCAGACGCTTGCCTGGAAGCAGATGATGTAACTGACAAGGAAGCAATCAGAGCCTATATGGAAGGAGTGAGACATGAAAAGTTGTTCTTAGACCTACACAGACAAAAACCAAAAAGGCTGAAGCAAGTGTTCGATGAAGCTCAAATATATATCCAAGCTGAGAAACAGATGAAGTTGAAGAACGCCCCTTCAGGACTGGGGGGCAGGGGTCGAACGACGACAGACCAAGAGAAAGACAAAGGAGCAAATCTCCTAACCGTCGACCGACCTTTAACCAAAGAAGGGATAGAGGAAAAGGGCTGTACCAGGGTGATAACTCCTTCCAAGATAGATCATATGCCAAGCTAATGTATAACAACTACACCCCTCTGAGCGCCACACCAACGACCGTCCTACATGCAATTTCCAATAGTAGGACAGCTGACAAAGTTCAATGGCCCCGACCAATTCTCAATCATGAGCGCTACAGAAACTCGGGACAGAAGTGTGAATTTCATCAATCTTGGGGGCATGACACAGATAATTGCATTAATCTGAAAAACACAATTGAAGAACTGATAAGGAAAGGGTATTTGAAGGACTACATTGTGAAAAGGGAGACCCCCGCAACAGCCCCTGTCAAATGACAGCCTAGAGGAAGTGCGCTCGACAGGTTTGGGAATGCAACAGATCCTCCTAGAAGACCCCAACCCTTGGGTACAATCAACACAATCATAGGTGCAACAGAAAATTAGGCAAAATCCCAAAGCAAAAGAAGGCACACCTCGGGAGTGTAATGTCACTAGCAGTAGGAGCACCTGCCAAGAAGTTGGATGAAGAACCTAATTGGACAATCACCTTCAAAAAGGAGGATATGGAAATTTACCAGGACTCTGGCAACGACCCACTGGTTGTTCGTGCAATGATAGCTAACTATGATGTCAACAAGATTCTTGTAGACGGAGGAAGTGCAATGGATGTCTTAATGTATTCAACTTTTAAACAATTGAAGTTGTGTGATGAAGATTTAGAACCATCAGGACCTATTTATGGCTTTGACTTAGTCCCGATTCCAACAAGGGGCACCGTGAATGTGACAATCTACATAGGAGATGGGGAACATGTGTTAAATCTTCTTCATAAGTTTGTGGTAGTCGACCTTCCGTCGCCATACAACGCACTTATTGGGCGACCACTTATGAAAAGGACGAGGATGGTGGATGCAATATACTGTCTAAAAATCAAGTTCCCCACACCTACTGGCATAGGGCATATGTGCACCAACCAAACTACCTCCAGGTCTTGTCATTTGGAATCTCTGACACTCCCTACCAAGAGCAAAACCAAAGAACGGGTCGCTATAACATTGGGCGACTACTATCCCAGGAGACAAGGGAGCTGGGATGATGAACACTCAGACATGGAGATCAACATGCTTTCCTTGGGAGTAGCAACACTCGAAGTCATCCCAAGTGCGCAAACTATGGAAGTGTCGAACGACAACCCCCCAGAGCAACTAGAACCGATGAACGTGTCGAACGACAACTCTCCAGAACAACTAAAGGTGTCAGGCGCTCCAGGTCAAACCCCTCCCGAAGAAACAAGCCACAAGAAGCTATGGAATAAGTCCCCAAGGTCGACACAACGGACAATAGAGATGAGAAGAAGTTTGAAAAAGTTTGTACACATCAACCCCTACTTATGTTGTTTTAAGTTCTATTTTGAAAAAGTTCACTCTAAAAATCTCCTTGTACTCAAATTTCATCAAAATCAATGAGAAGTTACACTGACCCAGGCAAGCGGTAGCCGGGCAGATTCCCTACGTATCTTGTAAATATTTTGTATGAGTTAGAAAAACAAAGAAGGAAAAGAGATAAGGCGAATGACCAACGTTACGCCCAACAACGCCCGCAAAGGGCTCAACGCCAGCAGGCGGGGC
>AWUE01021289.1:0-13609 GCA_001974825.2 Corchorus olitorius
AAGGTCTCCCAAGCAACACATGAACAAGCTCGCATTGGTAGCACATCACACAAGACATCCTCTTTGTACCTGCCCAAAGAAAGAGTAACCAAAACTTGTTTGTTAACCCTAATTTCTTCTCTATCATTGGTCCAACTTAAGCTATAGGGTTTAGGATGTTTAGAAGTAGGTAGTTGTAAAGCAATTGATACGAATCTAGTTGTGTTAGATTGAAATCTAGCCTTGAATATCTATCAAAGTCGACTTGAACTTCCTCAACTTCTAGATGTGTATGTCGATGACCTTCACAAGGTGAATCCTCTTCTTTCGTCGGCCCAAAGTCTCCAATTAGACCTGCAATTGTTAACTCTAGAACACAAGATTCATAAACAATCAAGTATCACAACTTAATTGTTTGCTAGGACTCTACAAGATTGAAGAACCCTAAATTTTGCTCAAACTAGAACAAAGAAGCTAAGATAATCAATTTGGGTGAAAACCTCAATTTATTAATCAACTCAACTTATCTTTACAAAAGGGGGGTTGGTGCCTTTATATAGGCAAGAAGGGGGGCGGCTCTGATATAAATTCCTATGCCCTAAGGGTAAAGGAAAAAGCTAGGAAGGAGCTAGGAAGGATCCTACTCCTTATTCTACTAGGATAAGGAAAATAACAAACAAGGATTGGACTTAGTCAAACAAGTCCCAACCCAATGTTATCTAAACTAAATAAATAGCTAATTAAAATAGAATTAAGCCCACAATAGCCAAATTACAACTCTAATGACCTAATGCTCATCGATTTCAAGAAGAGTGCACAACTTGGAATCGATGAGAATATTCCTTTGATGATGGTCTCCAATGGGCTTCAAATGATCTCCGATGGCCTTTAACTCTTCAAGATGAACTCTAATGAGGCCAAACAAAGCTTCCTTGAATCTTTTAGCTCTTGCCATTGTCATTGGGCCTAATGGCATCTTCAATGGATCAAATGGCATCTTAGGCAATTCCAATGAGCTTGAAACCTTCTCCAATGATCTTGGAACCTTCTCCAATGAACTTGGAACCTTCTCCAATGAACTTGGAACCTTCTCCAATGAGCTTGGAACTTGCTCCAATGAGCTTGGAACTTGCTCCAATGAACTTCTAGCATCTTCAAGCTTCTTCAAGCCTCCTTGCCGCATATGCACATTCCCTCCATGATCTCCATTGTGCTCTTCTAGACCATGATGAGTCCTTGGCGCATCAGAGTAACTCTACACAAGGGAGATGTCACTCACTCAAAAAGAAGATAGAGTAGTTTGGAGAGGCAGTTTCAATGGAAAATTTACACTCAAGGGAGACTACAAATTTATTCTGAAGGAAAACAGAGGACAGGAGATGGACTTCAGCAAACAAAAGCAATGGCAAAAACTATGGAGTTTGAAGTTGCCAAGGAAGGTCATAGTTTTCTTATGAAAACTATGCAATAGGTGTCTCCCCACACTTTTGGAACTGCGAAGACGAGGAATGAATATTGATACACTATGTGGGATGTGCAATAGGCAGGAGGAAAATCTAAACCATCTTTTCTGGGAATGTGATTTTGCCAGAGCTGTATGGTTTGGCTCTAAATTGGGCCTAAGAACACATTTATTTGAGGAAACAAATGTAATTGAATGGATCATGCAGTGGTTGGGCCAGCTAGATCAGGGGATAAAACAACAAGAAACCTTCACAGTAACGTTTGCAACCTGCTTATGGGAGATATGGATCCAAAGGAATGAGGTCTATTTTGGAAAGGAAAAACCAAACCCTCTAAGAGCTATCTTAAAAGTGAAGAGCTTCTCGGCAAAGACATTAGAAGCTTTTGACGAGCACTAGAAGAAGATTCAGATATTTAGCAGGAGAACACTAGTACAATGCAATATCACTCAATATTTACCCTAGCTAGGAAGGAATGAATGGATGACATTCTTCAGACTCCAAAAACCACAACAAACAACTTGGTCTGTAGTAGCTATATTGGCAAGAGATACAGAAGGAAACACGATCATCTTTGTGCAAAGCATAGAAACTACATCGAAAGTGATTGCAAGGAACAGATTCACCAGAATGGCACTACAAAGACTAGTAAATAATGGAGCGGAAGGCTTATGGATATAGGCTCATGACAGGAAATGGAAAACGACGATGGAGGGACACACAATGACCCATTGGAAACAACAACCTATTTTACAAGATATTGGGGAACTGAAAGGAAAATTCTAATTCATCAAGTTTTTCAAAAGCTTCCATCCTCTGGCAAAGGAGACAACAAGACTAGCACAGGGTGTAGACACCTATTTTTATCCTATATCCTTTAATTTAAATCAATTTATTTCTTATTTGGCATTAGGGTCACCTAGGGGCATTTTGGTCATTATTACACCAAGGGCATTTTGGTCATTTGCATATTCAGGGGCATTTTGGTCATTTTAAGTCCACTTTTAATTTGATTAGCTAATTCATTTTTAGTCATTTAGATTGCATTTGAAAAAACCCAAAAATATCTTAATGTGCACCTTTGACTTTTTTGCATATTTCCTGGCTTAGTTTCATTTAGTAATTTAGTATTGTTGCATTTTAATCATGTAGTTTAAGCTTAATTTAGTTCATTGATTAGTTAACCCTTCAATTTGCAATTTAACAATTAGTTAGACATTTGCATAATTGGGATTTGCATAATTTTGAGGATGGTGTTAGTTGAAACAAGGCACATGAAAATGAAATTTGCATTTTTGTTAGTAAAGCACTTTTTTCACTTTGCACATCTAATTAGTCCCTTTAAATTAGGGCCATAACTATAAGGCATATTAGAATTTGAGGTAATCTCATATGACATAACACTTTGTATTACATAATTTCTAATTTCATGCATAACATTACATCATTTTACACTTGCATCATGATGCGCCAAGGACTCATCATGGTCTAGAAGAGCACAATGGAGATCATGGAGGGAATGTGCATATGCGGCAAGGAGGCTTGAAGAAGCTTGAAGATGCTAGAAGTTCATTGGAGCAAGTTCCAAGCTCATTGGAGAAGGTTCCAAGCTCATTGGAGAAGGTTCCAAGATCATTGGAGAAGGTTTCAAGCTCATTGGAATTGTCTAAGATGTCATTTGATCCATTGAAGATGCCATTAGGCCCAATGACAAGGGCAAGAGCTAAAAGATTCAAGGAAGCTTTGTTTGGCCTCATTAGAGTTCATCTTGAAGAGTTAAAGGCCATCGGAGATCATTTGAAGCCCATTGGAGACCATCATCAAAGGAATATTCCCATCGATTCCAAGTTGTGCACTCTTCTTGAAATCGATGAGCTTTAGGTCATTAGAGTTGTAATTTGGCCATTGTGGGCTTAATTCTATTTTAATTAGCTATTTATTTAATTTAGATAACATTGGGTTGGGCCTTGTTTGACTAAGTCCAATCCTTGTTTGTTATTTTCCTTTTCCTAGTAGAATAAGGAGTAGGGTCCTTCCTAGCTCCATCCTAGCTTTTTCCTTTACCCTTAGGGCATAGGAATTTATATCAGAGCCGCCCCCCTTCTTGCCTGTATAAAGGCACCAACCCCCCCTCTTGTAAACACAAGTTGAGTTGATTAATAAAATTGAGGTTTTTACCCAAATTGATTATCTTAGCTTCTTTGTTCTAGTTTGAGCAAAACTTAGGGTTCTTCAATCTTGTAGAGTCCTAGCAAACAATTAAGTTGTGATACTTGATTGTTTGTGAATCTTGTGTTCTAGAGTTAACAATTGCAGGTCTAATTGGAGACTTTGGGCCGACGAAAGAAGAGGATTCACCTTGTGAAGGTCATCGACATACACATCTAGAAGTTGAGGAAGTTCAAGTCGACTTTGATAGATATTCAAGGCTAGATTTGAATCTAACACAACTAGATTCGTATCAAGGGGGCTGAAATAAGTTTCAAAAAGGACAGAACATAGACAGAAAAGAATTACTAAGAACATTGTATTAAGCTAGTTCCCTAAGAGTCCGCACATAATCAAAAGTTATTAATACTTTATTACTTACTTCAACAACTAAAAAAAAAATATTAAGGATGTTCGTTCGCCATTATACAACTTGAAAAAAGACTAAATTGGAGTCAATAGCCCATGATTTCTCTACATATAATAGGAACTCAAAGGTTCAATTTTCAGGGGGTACATTATCTGCATGCCAGTAAGAATCCCCTTACTAACAAAAGACCACCAAGGAAGCCCAAAAACACACTTCAACATACGATGCTGCAGCTTCTAAATGCTTCTCAATTGTCCTTGCAATAGATATACCACAAAATATAGACCACCATTCAAATAAAGGATAATTATCATCAGTGTAGATAATCAATTTAGGCGCACACTATCAGTGTGATCAACAGCAAAGCATTAAAAGAACAGCACAAAAAAAAGCAGGAAAGCTCCACATATCAGCAAACAGAAAATAAGTAACTAAATAAGATTGGAATATGAGCAAGTCTAACTTAAGGTTCAATCTTTGGTCATGATTAGAAAAGGAATGCAATTTGCTACTTTCAATGTATTATATATAATATATAAAAATATGTTACCTTCTAGCATCCACCAGGGACATTATCTTGCAAGTAACCAAGTGTCTTAAATGCATTGAAATTAAATTCATCATCCTCCATAGGTTGACATACCTATACAATATCTTTTAAAAAATATATATGGAATCGAAAAATTTTCAACCAAAAGAAAGAGAAAACCAAAATTTGGTAATGGTAATTGGAGTTTATTCCATAACCATTATAAGTTACAACTACTTATGAGAATTGTACATCAATTCTGATGTTGCAGGAGATATTTCAGCCCTTTGCTCTCAAGTTACCATATACCATCTAACTGAAACAGAAACATTGTCATTTCTGAAACAATATAGTTCGAACCGTTACACTCTTAAAACTGTAATAATATGAATATCTACTATAGTGTGTAGGCTCCTTATACAGGAAATATAGTCTTAATGCAGGGTAGCTGTGAGATTTCCAAAAGCACTGAGCATGGGAAAAGGAGAAATCTTTAAATTATACAACCTACAAATTCTAAAGATGTCAAAACATAATGGCAAGAGCAATGAATTACTACCCATATCATATCAGTGAGGTATTTTCTTTGCAAGCATCTCATAAAATAAAAATAGCACTAAAAAAATACTGAAGTAAAGAAAACAAAAGGAGAACTCACTGTTAAATTAGGAGTTGAACTCTGCATTAGAAAGAAAACAAAATCAAAACCAAAATAGGTCACATCTTTGCATCTTTACACTTAAGAGAAAAATGGAAAAACAAAAGACTAAATTAAAGGGAGAAAAAGCAAGAACTCACTGTTAAATTAGAAGTTGGAAGTTGGAACTCTGCATCAGAAACGAAACAAAACCAAAACCAAAATAGGTCACACCCTTACCATCAAAGAAAATATAAGAACCCAAAAGACTAAAAAGAAAAAAGGAAAAATTATGTAAAAAAACTACAGCACATCAAACAATGAATTTCAAAATCAACAAACCCAAAAAAAACTTAAATCGTTTCAGATCCAAGCATCGATGATGGAAAGGCGAAAGTGACGGGATCAAAACGAAAAAAACATGAAAAGATCTAGATTAAGGAAACGAACAAAAATCTAGATTAAGGAAGAAAAAATATAGTATAATTTTCTTTACCCAAAACGGAAAAAAAGAAGAAAAAATCTAGATTAAGGAAGAAAGATGAAAAAGTAGAAAGAGCTACGAAAGGAAAAAAACAGGGAAAAAATAAAAGTGAAAAAAATAGAAATAGCAGAAAAAAATAAGAAAGAAAGAAGAAGAAGAGAGAAGTGTTTGGTAGAAAGAAAATGCAAGAAAGAAAGGAAGGAAGAAGAAAGACCTATGGAAGAAGGGAGAGAAGAAAGAGGCTACGGTGGAGAAAAAAGTGAAAAGAAGAAAATAAAGAAAAAAAAAAGGAAAAGAAAGGGAGGAGGGAGGAAGTTACGGTGTAAGGAGAGAGAAAAAGTATGGAAAGTAAAAGATATTTTAAGGTGAACCAATCAATTATGGACACATAGTTATTAAGGGAGTAAAAAAATTGATAGAACTCTTTAGGATTTGGGTGTAATGGGACCAAAATTAACTAAATTGGTCCGGCTAACTAAAATAGGAGAGTGTAAGAGTTGTGTGGGACACGTGGCGTGTTACCATTGGCTTTCTTGAGTTTGAATAACGAAAATGGGCTTGACACTTAAGCAAAATAACAATAATGCTTACCCCTAAACAGACCGTAATATCCTCTAAAATTGGTGTAATTCCCACTTAAATTATAGCCAAAGGATGACGTGGCACAACCTGGTGATTGTTAACTCTAAACAAAACCGTAAAAGTCTCTAGCTACCTTATGGAGTTTATTTATTTAATAATGCCTACCTCTAAACAGACCGTAATACCCTCTAAAATTGGTGTAATTCCCACGTGGCACAACCTGGTGATTGTTAACTCTAAACAAAACGTAAAATTCTCTAGCTACCTTACGGAGTTTATTTAATATTTAATATATATATATATATATATTATATATGGCTCTTCTTCCTCAAAACTTCCTTGTACACTCTCCTCTTGGGGTTCGGCTGCCAAGAAAATATCGGAATTTTCTATGGAGAATTTGAAAGACCCAGAGCCAAAAGGTTCCTCTTTGTCTCTTCTCATTTCCATATTTTTCTTTTCTTTCTAAAGAATTGAAAACAAAGGTTGGTATTCGAATGTATGCTCTTTCTTCTGAATTCTGAATTCTGGGTTTTGGTTTGTTTTGTTTGTGATTTAAGTTAAAAGGGATTACATGAGATTAAGGCATCTGGTTACAGCCCTAGTTGAGGCTGGCTGGATTATAAGCCAACTCACTTGTCTTTGACTACACTTTGAACAATTTCTACAACATAGTTGCAATGGTCTTTTAATACATTAATTATAGATTTACATATTATGCAGTTCTCAACATATTGTAAATTCTCATATGTACAATATCTTTATGTTTGTGTTCATGATGCTCATAGTAACTTTTGTGTTCTGGATTGGTTCAGATATGGAGCTCGTGCCACATCACGTGACTTTGAAATATATCGTGAAGATGCTTCTTTTGAAGACCCACTCATGTGTGCCCATGGGTTTGTTCTGAAGCTTTAAAGTTTTTGTTTCAAGTAAATTTTATGCATCCATGACCATGAATGAATTAGAGTCAAACAAAGTTCTTCCGAATGGTTGCCTTTGATGAGTCTTAAAGGGAGTTTATAAATTCTGTTAGACTTATTTGTTTTTCCATCTTAAGCAATCATAATTTTGTCATTACCTTTAACACAACTAGGCTTTACTTTCACGTGCATTGAATGCACGTGATCCACCGTGTTTAAATTAAAAGAAAATTAACCGGTCCAATTGGCCCAAATTCATTATATGAACAATAATTATATGAATAAATACTAAATCACAATCAGTTAAACTTCATTATATGAACAATAATTATATGAATAAATACTAAATCAGATATATGAATAATTTATGATAAATTTATAATTAGTTATTTGTTTTTTTTACATAATGAATAAATAATAATAATTAGTTAGTAATTTCTTGACAATTTTTTCTATTAAGTTTTACTACTGTACTAATAATCTCATCAATAAGGGTTGTAATTCTATTTTCATTTTTATTAGTTTACATTATAGTTGAAATGGGTCCAGAACTACTTTCTCCAATATTTTAAAATTAAAATGGTAAAAGTAAAAAAAAAAATTATCAAATATTAAATTTAATTAAATAAAAATAAAGTTTTTAGTATAATAACTGTAAATGTTTATTTCTAAAGAAACTGTAAAATTTAAATAATGTCATTTAATAAATATATTTTAAAAATTCTAATATATCTATGTTTTTTAATTAAATTAGTAAAATGTTAAAAATAAAATAGGTATAAAGATATTAAATAGAGTTTTTAGTTGAGTAAAATTATAAAAATATATTAAAAAATTCTAATATATAAGTTTTTTTTAATTAAAATAGTAAAATGGTAAAAATAAAATAGTTATAAGGATATTAGATTTAATTAAATAAAAATAGAGTTTTTAGTTAAGTAAAACTATAAAAGTTTAACTAATGGCATCTAAGAAATATATTCGAAAAATAAGGGTATAATGGACGATTCAAAAGTTTTACAAGAGTATGTACTTTTTAATATAGTATAGATAGATTAAGTATGTTTTATTTTTACTCATTTAGGTTATCATCTTACCAAATTTTAAGGAGCTAAGGAAAACTAATGAAGGAATTTAGTGACTGTTGTTGTACATTGTGATTAATGGCTGCTGCATGGAAAAAAACCGGATATGTGGACTCTTCCACATGGCCAAAAATATCCTATGTGTCTACTTAGTTGGTTTCTAGTTTGTTTTATTTATTTATTTATTTATTTTATTATTCTTTTCTTCTCTCTCTTTCCTTTCACCAGTAGATTAACTGGCTAGGAGAACCCAGTACTCTAACTTATTAATACTAAAGTCAAGCATACCACTTTTGGGGAATAGTATGATTGTTGATTGGAAAGCCAGTAAATCATGTCAGGCAATGCTACAATTTATTATTAGGTGTTTGTAAGGAATGGCTTTGGTTTCATACGTTAAAACATGTTTTGAATCTCATCTAATTGTTCTGTGGCATTTGCTGCTATTCTTGTGGGTGCTGAGATATAGTAGTTCTCCCATTGTGTTACAATGAGTTCAGCTGATGTTATTAATAGTAATTACAACCATGATTTCAGAATGATTAATATAAGTTAAATATTATTAGGTCAGCTCTAAAGAATCTTAAGTGCTTCCTTGTGGTGAATAATAATTTTCATCTTCTACCATGTTTTGAAGTTTTGTTCTCCTTACAGATGTTTTGGGTTTTTATTGCATGTGTATGTCTTCTTCTTCTTTTTTTTGGCCAGAACTGCATATGTATGTCTAGTAAGCTATTTCTGCAATATTCTTTCCATTGATGCATGCCCTTCAAAAACAAGCATTGTTTCTGTTATGACATTGAGTATTTGCACAGATCTGCCAAAAAATGTTTATTTTTTATTTTCTTAGCAAACATATGTTGTGCAGCTATATTAGGATTTGTTCTTGTGGAATAGAAGTATACATTATACGTTTTACGGAACCAGTTGCTCAAAAGTTTAAAGCAATATGACATTTAATTTAGGGTGCGAATTTGGTATTTAATTTCACACAACTCTGCCTTTTCAAAACAAATTATTATTATTTACCTACTAATCATCACAGTAGTGTATTTGTGAACATTTATTGTTATATTAAGCAGATGGTGTGAAGATAAATATTAGTATATCATCTGAAGATATGTATATAGTCATAAAATTAGTATATATTAACTTCAGAGACAGTACTACTTGGTGGACCATTAAATGTTTACTAGACTTTGATTTATTGTTCACAATTTTTTGTTGAAGGATAATGTGCTTGTAATTTGGCGAAATACCTGCTCAACTATGAATTACTTCTTTGTTCTATCTTTTGACTTTATCTTTTGTTTTACCTGCTCAACTATGAATCACAATCTTTTGACGCTGAATATCATTTTATTCTGCCTTACATATATTTTTTTTATTTGTTTGTACAGAGTGAAGCAAATCAAATCAGCATTTTATTCACTTTCTAAGGTTTCATCAACTCCTCTATCACTTATTGCTTAAGGATCTTTCATTTTCTGAAGATATCGAGTGGAGAATTTATCTCTTGCGCAATTTGAGGCCTTTGACTTGTGTGCTGAGCATTTGAGACTTTTCTCCACAATATTTGCTAGTGACATTCATGCTATTTGGTGACATGTTCCACTTGTTTAATTTCATTGCGCTTCTACTGTTGCTGATATCCTTTCTGTTTATTACTGAATAGTCTAATTTGGTGCAAATCTAATTCATCTGTTTATTTTCATGTCGTGAGGTCTAGCATGCATACAAAACATATATAAATAAGTAATTGCTATTGGATTATTTGATGTTCTTGATGTTTTAGCAGAAAATATAGTCTGGTAAAACTGTTATTTGATGTGATAGCTAGGCAATGTTTTGTGGAACCTTAGTAGCCCAATGAAGGCAATGTATATTACCTTTTTTCCTATCTTTCATTTTATTCTTCTATCCGATTCTATGTCCATCTGCTACCTGATCAAATTATCACACTGGTATTTTAACAGTGTTGCTGTGAAGAAAACTGATAAATAAAAAGTCAGGCATCTTTGTTTGAATAGTTTCTTTAATTCCTTGTTATAACAATTCTTTTATTCATCAACTTGTCAGGTATTTAGTGAATCAAGAATTGTTGAATATAGTGTCACAGAAAAAGAAATTTCGGCTGGAAGGCAAGAGGTCTGATTTCTAATTTTATACAATATCCTTTGAAGTTTCTCCCATCTTCATTCCCTTTGTTTGGATTTGATCGATGATATCACTAGTGATTTGAAGCTCTGTATATTTAATCCAGATATTAATCGATAACAAGCAACAATACAAATTTTTGGGAAGAAACATAGATATGATATCACTCATCACACTGTGCATTGAGGACGGGAAAGTTGTTCGGCATGAAGACTGGTAAGCACCAAGCTGTCAAACTTTGTGGTATTTCTTTCAGTTAAGAAAATATTTTAAAATTGAAATTCGGATTGAATTCTCTTTTGCCACAAATAGGAGAGTTTTGAATATGTGGATTGTATGATTTTGGGGAAATACATTAGAGTATATGTGAGATTTCCGCCAGGCCTGAGGTAAAAATGGAGAGAAGATTTGGACCTCTCTCTTTCTCTCTCTCTTTGCAGATACAGAAGTGCTTTCGCCAATTTATGGAATGAAGCTTCCATAGGGTACTGATAGCATATTGCTGAGTTTCTGTAACATATAAATGTATAATAGTAGTATGGCAGTCTGATAATTTATGATCACAATGATTCATTAGTAGCTGCAGTATGTTTAATGTGATTCTATTCTTAGGCCTGGTTTGGCATTGCATTTGGAGATAAAAAAGCTGCTTTTGAACCCAAACACAATACCAAATAAATATTGGTTTGTGTCAAAAGCTGATTTTGAACGCAAAAGCCAAGCCAACCCGAGAAGCTAATGCTTAGGTGCTTTTGCGTTTGAAAAGTGCTTTTGGACATTAAATGACTAAAATCCTAATTATTTTTCTATTTCCTTTTATCTATCATAGCCTTTTTAGACATTTTATCCTTCAACCCCATTTTTTCACAGTAATACCAAACATTATTTACATTTTTCTACTTCAATTTAAAAAAGCACTTCTCAAAAACACTTTTTCCAAACCAACCTTTTTCAAACTACAACCTCAATGCCAAATTAAGCCTTAACTAGCCTGCCTGCGTACTTATAATTTTTCAGTCTTATCTTTCTGACTTGATTTTTTTGCATGAGTGACCAATAAATTCTCATGATAAGAGATGGGGGCTAATATGACAGTTTTTATTTTATATTTTTGGATCCAGTAAACAAACTGGAAAGGGGGGATGAAATTTGCATAGCCATAATCAATAATTTACCTTTCCTTTAATTGGTTCTTGTTAACAATTTTAGTTTATGAAATATCTTTTGATTTGTTGATCATAAACAATTTGAGGATCTCTTTTATAGGTGGGACAAGAAGCCTCTACGGAATAGAGAAACAGTTAAGATTCCACTTGTTGGCCGAATGTTAGAAGTGACTCGTAGGGGTTCAATGCTAGCAACTCATGCTTTGATGGGATTTGGCAAGGATACAACTGGCTAATATCACCACCATGAACAAAAAGAAATATGTTATATGCCATAAGTCAAGTGCATCCATGTATGTGTAGGCAGCATATATGCTTAGGTACAGGTCAAATTTCGCCTTTTTTTTTTTCCTTTTTTTACCTCTTTATCTATTTGGAGCATGTGGAATCTAAGCTGTTTGATGATCAAGCTTAGCATTTTCTTTGCTGTAAGATATATATGTGAATAGAAATAAGCATCCATAGGTTCATTACTAGGTTAGAAGTCTTGTATTTAGAATATTGCTTGCATATATATAGAATATCTGTCTTCATAGTACAGTGAAATACTGAAATTATATACCTTTTTTTTTTGGCCAAAAAATTATATACCTAGTTGATTGTGAACCAACATATATAATATTAAATTTAAGTCCCAACGAAATTTCTTCTTTCTATTTTTGGTATTCACCTATACAAATGGGCCGTTTAAAAAGTACCCATAGCAATATTCCCTATTAGTTTAATTGCCCAACCCGCTAAGATCGAAAGAGACCCCTAGTTCATATGTCCATCCTCACAATTCAAAGGGGGAAAAAAGATCTACTTCATATATGTTGGTTTATTTCTGAAATTGAACTATGGGACGACATTATTATATAGGGTATATAGTGTATGAGATACTTTATATTATTTTATTATATATATATATGTGTTAACTAAGAAAAATAAACAAACAAAAATCCTCACCGTCTTCCTCACATTTCTGCAATAGCAATCCGAATCCCAGCAATCAACCAATAATCTTTGTCTAATTAATCTCAAGCAAGTTGCACAATTTTGATTATCTCTTAAAGCTATTATATATGAATCCTTACTTATCTTCGTCAAATATCAATTTTTTAAGAAAAAGAATGTATTCTTGTTTATGTTTCATAAAAATAAGTGATGAATCATGATTAAAGGCAAACAATGTGAAACTTTTGAAATTAAAAAAGGTATTTGGCCTGGTGGTAGAGTACTGGATTGTTAGTTTCAGCCTACCTAGACCAAGAGGTGTTAGGTTCAACTCTCACGGAATGTGAGTTTATTTGTAATTTGTTTGTTTATTTGGTAGGTATGTAGTTTATTTATATATAGTTTCTAGTTTGGGTTGAATTCCCATTTAGATGTTTGGGTATAGAGATTTATTTGAATTGTAATGAGATTTCACTGGGTTTGTAGCTAATCATGTAGCGGTGTACAGGTCTTCCTGTGCGTTTGTAATCCCAATCTCTTTAAGAAATGAAAATAATTAAAATACGGTAGTTTGTGGCTGTTTTTTTTAAATGATATAAATAAAATATAATTATTATATTTATCCTCTAATGGGTAGTTTTATTTAAAATGGTAGTTTTTATTTTGTTTTGAATTTTTTTAAAATTGAGTTTGTCTGACACGGGAGTGTCTCATACTCTCCTACATAAGGTCTCGGATGAAGATTATGCATTTAGGGAAGCAAGCACCTTGCCATGTGAGCAAATTGCTTTGTTGACATGTCACCTTGAGTGGGACCTAGATAACCACGGTGGAGACAAGGTGGAGCCAAGCAAGCACCTCTCCAACGTTGAGCCTAGTTGGAATTAAGCACCTTTCTTACCATGCCATGTGTTGATGACTACCTTTCTCCATATGACATGTGTTAGTCAATCTTGGTGGCTTGGAAAACCCATGGATGAAGCTTTCTCATGTAGTTGGATGAAGATTACAAGTTGTTTGCAAGTTGAAGACATCATCATTTGTGCATGGAAATGAGCATTTCGGCTACCTACAACCCGAATTGAGTTCA
>AWUE01021292.1:0-27307 GCA_001974825.2 Corchorus olitorius
TGAATTTTGTGAACTTTGAACTTTGTTCATGCTTTGTAACCTTGTCTAGGTTTGCATAAGCTTTCCTTTATCAATTTGAGTGGTGTAATATGTATCTCTTGTTGATTTGGGATTAATCGAAGCTTGTTCATCCATTGAATTCTCCTTGTGGTGAAATCTGTATCAAGTAGTGTTCTTTGGTGGTGAGTTTCAACCGGTTCTAAACTCTTGGTGGTGAATCTGTATCCTTGAGCCTATTGAACCCGTGTGCTAAATCTAGCAATTCCTTTGAGAGTTGCATCTAGTTTTCACCTAAACACTTCCCAAACACTTACCCTTAGGATTGAAAGTGCTAATCCTTAAGCACTTTAAGCACAAATAGATTCGGGTATAAGTGAAAGCAACTCATTTTAAGGCCTTTTGAGCCATCCCCGTATCATCTAAGGCCGACGAAAGAAGAAGATTGCTTGGGTGAGATTGTCGACATACACATCTAGAAGTTGAAAGTTGTTCAAGTTGATTCTTGGCGGGTCACAAGGGTGGATTTGAATCTTAAAACAACTAGATTCGTATCAGATTAGTCCACTGTGAAGTTTTTAGCTCATTTGGAACACATGTTATATTAGTCCTATCGGGGCCCGTTAGTTCCGTTTTGAATCGTCTTCGATTTGGCAAACCCCAATGCTTTTCTTTCCATTGTTTATGGCCTAACTATAATCATTTTGGTGAGATTAGTCCACTGTGAAGTACTTAACTCATTTGGAACACTTGTTATTTTGGGCCTATCGGGGTCCATTAGTGACGTTTTGAATCGTCTTCGATTTGGCAAACCTCAAAGCTTTTCTTTCCGTTTTTATGGACTAACTATAATCATTTTGGTGAGATTAGTCCACTGTGAAGTTTTTAGCTCATTTGGAACACTTGTTATTTTGGGCCTATCGGGGTCCATTAGTGACGTTTTGAATCGTCTTCGATTTGGCAAACCTCAACGCCTTTCTTTCCATTTTTTATGGTCTAACTATAATCATTTTGGTGAGATTAGCCCACTGTGAAGTTTTTAGCTCATTTAGAACACTTGTTATTTTGGGCCTATCGGGGCCCATTAGTGACGTTTTGAATCGTCTTCGATTTGGCAAACCTCAATGCTTTTCTTTCCATTGTTTATGGCCTAACTATAATCATTTTGGTGAGATTAGTCCACTGTGAAGTACTTTAGATTGCATCTGAAAAAAATAACAAGTGGTTGCATCTGAATCATATTAGGATTTAGATTGCAATTTAACTATAATCATTTTTAGCCATTTAGATTGCATCTGAAAAAAACCCAAAAGAAATATATTAGGATTTACATTGTATTAGTCATCATTTGCATCCAAAAGCCAAAAATATTCACCATTTTAGCCTTGCATATTTCATAATAGTGATTTGATTCTATCATTTTAGCCATTTATTTTAATAGGAAATTATCTTGCCATTCCAATTTAGTCAATGTTAATTTATGTGGATTACTTCTCATTGCTAGGTAGAAATAGGATTTGCATTTTCTTTAATTAGTAACTAGTATTATGGCATTGCTATTATGAATATAGAAAAGAAAGAAATGGAAAATAAAAGAGAGAGAGATAGTCCAATTCTTCATTTATTTGTTTACATTCCATTTCTCAAGATTTAGCTTACATATTCCACAAAATACAAAAAAATGGAAAATTACAAAATACACAAAAGGTGATACGGGGTTGGCTGAAAAGGCCTTAAAATGAGTTGCTTTCACTTGTACCCGAATCTATTTGTGCTTGAAGTGCTTAAAGATTAGCACTTTCAATCTTAAGGGTAAGTGTTTAGGGAAGTGTTTAGGTGAAAACTAATGCAACTCTCAAAGGAATTGCAAGATTTAGCACACGGGATCAATAGGCTCAAGGATACAGATTCACCACCAAGAGTTTAGAACCGGTTGAAACTCACCACCAAAGAACACTACTTGATACAGATTTCACCACAAGGAGAATTCAATGGATGAACAAGCTTCGATTAATCCCAAATCAACAAGAGATACAGATTACACCACTCAAATTGATAAAGGAAAGCTTATGCAAACCTAGACAAGGTTACAAAGCATGAACAAAGTTCAAAGTTTACAAAATTCAAGTCTGAGTTGCAAAATGCTTCATCCGTAGCTTATATACTAGGATTAGCAACTAAACACACTTAACTAATGCTAATAAAATATGTTTAAGTAAACATAAACAAGAGCTTAGCTTAACTATCCGAATTAGCTCAATTTGAGCTCAATTAAGGTGTGAAACCAATTTGGGTTGTAGATAGCCGAATCGATCAATTCCATGCACAAAATGATGAAGTCTCATCAAGTGGAACAACTTGCCATCATCTTCGAACCAAAATAGAGAACTTCATACAAGGGTTTTCGAAGCCTCCTTTTTTGACCGAAAGGTGTCACATGGAGAATGAATGATCATCAACACTTGTCAAACAAAGAGAGGTGCTTGTTTCCACATGGCCATCATCTTGGAGAGGTGCTAGCTTGTCTCCACCGTGGCATCCAAGGTCCCACCCAACGAGCCATGTCATCAAAGCAAGCTGCTCACATGGCAAGGTGCTTGCTTCTCTAAATGCATCATCTTCATCCGAGACATCATGTTGGAGAGAATGGGACACTCCCATGTCAAAAGGTAGTAGTTTGTTTGCATTTGTAGCCTCAATCCAAAAAAAACAACAACAAGTCAACAGTTTTGCTTGCTCAATAACAGTGGTTTTTTTTTCATACAAAGTCAGGAGGTGAATCTTGTTAACAAGTTTTCCTTAGCTTGAATCACCCATCGTATTCCCTTGCATCACTCGTGAGATCATGGCAACTTGGTAGAGCATCGGATTCCTTGTATTCTAGCCCTACAGGTTAGTGGAAAGAAAAGTATACAGAGATGGAATGTTTCTCCTCAGCCCGAGACCTATCACCATTAATTGGTGTAGGCCTGAATCAAGGCTAATGGAGATACGAAAACATGCAAATAGAAACAGCAAACAGGGTAAAAAAAAGGCATGCATGAGTGATCAAACAAGTCATGTACCCGTGCGTCAAAGATCTTTTAAAAGACCTCAATATGCAGGGCTGTACATGGGAGTGTGCAAGGACTGACACAGAGAAAATTAAGCCAAATGATGACATTAAAGGAACAGCAAACAGCAGCACAACAAACAAAGCAGATTACACTATGAAGCATGGCAAAACAGCAAGTCATAAGCCTAGGGAAGGAGAGACCTTTGCTTTAGGCAGATTTGGACATGAGGTTCAGGATGTGTTCCTGGCCTCAAGATGCCAATCTGCCATCCGAGAGTCATGAAAATGCAGCAAAATGCCCATGCAAACTTATCAAGCAACTATCAAGTGGGCAGCAAGTCACCAAGTCATTGCAATGTCATCAGCCTTTTCATAGTATTACATGTCAGCATTTTAGTTTCCATTGTAGCATTTTGGTATGAAAAGCATATCATCCTAGCATCGGTATGGCAAGCAAGTTTGGTATTGGTGTTTCATTTCCACATGGCAATATCAAGTAAATCAGCCACATTCACAAAGACAGAACGAACAAAATAGAGTAGGGCTAATAGGCACACCAATGTACAAAAGCACAGCAAAGTCACATTCATTGTTCAATAAATCAGAAGGCCAAAAATGCAGAATCAATGCTGTCAAGATGATCAAAACTAACTGGCAAGAGGACAACAAGGCAGTTGCACATGGAAGACTAATACATTCAAAACACCGAATTAAGATAAATGTGCCAGCTGCCCAGGAAACCAATTCAATTGCAAAAAAATGGCTAGCTAAACCAGCACACTCAATTTTGCTGTAATACAGTAAGGATGTGTGTAGTGGAGAATGACAAACCCAATTAATCCAAAGACATAGGATCAAAGTCAACAAATTAGACCCACAAATCAGTAGCAGATGTAGATGGAGAGAAAATGGCAAAACGATTTGCACACAAATAGAGCAACAGAGGATATCATCAACTTGCCCGTCAGATTCTCAAAATTAGTGAGAAATTTACCTGAAATGATTCTCTTCGCCAACTCAACAGGGGATGGACCTCTCAATCCATCCTCATCCTTTCCCGATACCTACTCGCAAAAGAACAAAAGCGGTTAGGAGAGGATATGAGGGGAGGAATCGGGAAACAAGGAATGGGAGAAAAATTCACACAAAAAAGGGGATGACCCTCATCCCTCGAGGGGGACACACACACACAATTCTCTCCATTTTCAGAAATTCCCCCATCTCTCTCGATCGCCACACACAAACAACCCTTCTCACCTACATGGCCTGACTACACAGCTCTCTGTAAAAAATGTCTCATTTTTTTTTCGAAAAAACCAGAGTTCTCTCATGAGGATTCCCTCTTCTCAACCACTCTCATCATCTCGCATCCTCTGATATCTCCACCCTCTCCCGGCCTTGAAAAGAAAAAACAAATCCTCTCCTTCAAAAAAAAACTCTCCGATTGAAATACCAAACCTCTATCGCCCCTCCATCACCCCACACATACTCCATTCATACTTACACAGGATCCACTCACACAAAAGATTACACACAGAGAATAGAAAAAAAGAGATCTTACCTCTCGGTTATTCATCGATCATCGATTTCTCTCTCCCGAACCAACACCCTTCATTTTTTCGACCATTCAAAGAGAACTCTCAGTCCATTGAACCGTTGACACATGCGAAAAAGAAGAGAGAAACCGTCAGTTCAAAGTCATAGCCTTTGAACAAAAATCCAAGGGAAACATACAAAGGAGTGAAGAGAACGGGTTGAGGAAGAACATACCCAAAAACGAGTCCAATCGGACGGTTGAATTCAGAGATCGGAAGGTGGAAATTCGGCTCGGTTAAGGTCAGATCTATGGAGATAGAAGCGAGATCTTGCAGAATAGTGGCCAGATCTGGAATCAGGGGACCGCGGGAAGCGTTTCCACCCATTTTGATGATCATCGGAGCCTGAAAGAAGCTCCGACAAGGCGGTCCGACGACAGTTGCGATTTCTGGTCGTAGCTTAGACGGCGGCTAGTGTTTCGGATGAAATTAGGTTTTGAAAAAGAAGAGAAGATGACCGTTTATATAGTGCTCTCCTATATTAACCAAACGGCGTCGTTTCAGTGTTGATATCAAAGAGGAATTCATCAATTCAGGTATGCCTTTTTAATCTTTCCAATTGCGTCCTCAATTTCATACAATTAGATCCTTTAGATTATCATTTAATTCACATAAAGACTGCTGCTTTTTCCATTTTCAATGTTGCCCCCTGATTTGATTTTTATTTGTTAATTGATTCAATTTTGCCCCTGATTTAGGATTTTATTTTTGATTTATGCATCCCAGTCACTGATTTAAGATTTATTTCTTGATTAAATGCAATTTGACCCCTGATTTTAGAAATTATGCTAGAATTTTGCAATTGAGTGCTTGATTTACATTATTGGTAATTAATTTGTGCTTTTTGGTTCTTGAATTTTACTAATTGAATATGGAAATTGGGATTTAGGCTAAAAGATCGAATTTTTAGTGGAAATTGTGTTTATTCATGGCAAATTGATTTTGAGATCTTGATGTTCAAGTTGGAAGTAATTTAAATTGATTTCATAATTTCGAATTAAGTTAATTTGGATTTGAAAAATTGAGGTTTTGATTTAAAGTTTTGATTTTTCCTTAAATTAAAAATGACTTGAGGATGACATGTTAAGACACTTTGGGTCATTTTTAATTCTTGGAAAAACAAAGCTTGGAGTTAAAAACCCAATTTTCCAAATTTGAAAATAACTTGAAAGAAATTGGTGAATCTTTTTTAAATGACTTTTAACTTGGGAATTAAGATTTTTTGGTCTCAAGAGTTGATTTCCTAAATTAGATTCAATTGTGGTGTATGTATATCCCATGAGCTATATTCCCATTTGTTTAAATTCAATTTGTTCTTGCTTTTGGTCCTTGATTTTGAATGTGCATCTTGATTTGTTTGTATGCCTCCTGAATTTCCCTAATGATTTTCTTAGTGTGCAGAAAAGGTCCCCGGTAGACCCAGTCCGGCCCATAAGTTTTTATTTCACTATAGCTATAGTTAATTTGTTAATTGGTCCAATCGAGCCTTGGTTTGTAATAATTTAGTAAAGTAGAATTTAATTGCATGCATATCTGATACGGGGTTGGCTCTAAAGGCCTTACAATGAGTTGCTCTCTACTATACCCGAATGCAAAGTGTGCTTAAAGTGCTTAAAATGAGCACTTCAAATCCTAAGGGTAAGTGTTTGGGTAGTATTTAGGTTAACTAAAGATCAATTCACAAAGGAATGGATGAAAGTTTAAGCACGTGGATTCAAACACTCAAGGATACATATTTCACCACCAAGAGTTAGAATCGGTTGAAACTCTCCACCAAATGAACACAACTTGATACAGATTCACCACAAGTAGAATTACAAGATGAACAAGCTTCTATTAATCCCAAATCAACAAGAGATACATATTCACCACTCCAATTGATATAGGAAAGTTTGCAAGAACCTAGACAAGGTTACAAAGCAAAACAAAGTGTTCAAAGTTACAAAATCCAAGTCTACCTTGCAAATGCTTCATCCGTAGCTTATATACTAGGATTAGCAACTAAACACACTTAGCTAAGGCTAATAAAACATGTTTTAGTGAACGTAAACAACAACTTAGCTTAACTAGCCGAATTAGCTCAAATTGAGCTTAAATAAGGTATGAAACCAATTCGGGATTGGACATAATTAAAGACATAATTAAACAAGGATTGGACTTAGTCAAACAAGGCCCAACCCAAATAAAATCCAAACTTAAAAATAAGCTAATTAAAGATAGAATAAAGCCCACAATGGCCAAATTACAACTCTAATGACCTAGTGCTCATCGATTTCAAGAAGAATGCACAACTTGGAATCGATGGGAATATTCCTTTGTTGATGATCTCCAATGGGCTTCAAATGATCTCCGATGGCTTTAAATTCTTCAAGATGAACTCTAATGAGGCCAAACAAAGCTTCCTTGAACCTTTTAGCTCTTGCCCTTGTCATTGGGCCTAATGGCATCTTCAATGGATCAAATGGCATCTTAGGCAACTCCGATGAGCTTTAAACTTCTTCCTTAGCATCTTCAAGTTTCTCCAAGCCTCCTTGCCGCATATGCACATCCTCTCCATGATCTCCATTGTGCTCTCCAAGACCATGATGAGTCCTTAGCACATCATCATATGGAGAATGGATGATCATCAACATTTTTCAAACAAAGAGAGGTGCTTGTTTCCACATGGCCATGATCTTGGAGAGGTGCTAGCTTGTCTCCACCGTGGCATCAAAGGTCCCACCCAACGTGCCATGTCATCAAAGCAAGCTGCTCACATGGCAAGATGCTTGCTTCTCTAAATGCATTATCTTCATCTGAGACATCATGTTGGAGAGAATGGGACACTCCCGTGTCATTTTCCCCCGGTTGAAAAAACAATGAAGTATCTCTTGGAACATATGGAACAAGATCAAAAATGTTAAAGGTAGGAGACACGCCATGGTGCTTTTAGAATCGACAGAGGAGTGTACATCCCACTATTTTGACTCCTTGTCTTGGCCAAATGACAAACTCAACATGATAACAAATGCCTAGCAACATCCCTCTCAAGTCTCGGCCAATAGCAATTTTGTTGCACCATGAATAAAGTCTTAGTTCTTCCAAAGTGCCCCCGTTAGCCTCCTCAATAATGGCTAATCTCAAAGAACAACGAGGAATACACAATCTGTTAGCATAAAACAAGTAACCATCAACAATAGAATAAAAGCTTACTAGGGCCATGATGACAAGATTTCCAAGCATCTCCAAAGTCTTCATCATGCTCATATAACTCCCTAATAACTTCAAATCCCACAACTTGCACTTGTAAAGTAGTAAGAAGTGTGAACTTCCTACTAAGTGCATCGGCCACCACATTTTGAGCCCCGGCCTTGTGTTTGGTAGAAAAATTAAAGGATTGCAAGAATTCAACCCATTTAGCATGTATCTGATTGAGCTTGTGTTGTTGATTGATGAATTTAAAGGCTTCATGATCCGAAACAACACAAATGGTTGTGGCAGCAAGTATTGGGACCAATGATCAAGAGCTCTCACCAAAGCATAGAACTCCTTGTCATAAGTAGAGTATTTTCTTTTGCACTCATTCAACATTTCACTAAAGAATGCAATGGGGTGTCTTCTTGGCTCAAACAGCCCCTATGCCCACATCCGAGGCATCACACTCTACTTCAAATGGAGAATTAAAATCTGGCAGTTTCAAAGTTGGAGCTTCGGTCACTCTCTTCTTTAACTCATCAAAGCTAGCTTGAGCTTCCTTGGTCCAACAAAATCTCTTGCTTTTGAGGCATTCGGTGATAGGAGCAACAATAGTACTAAACCCCTTGATGAACCTCCTATAAAATGATGCCAAACCATGAAAACTCCGAATCTCTTGAATTGACTTAGGAGTAGGCCAATTCAGAATTGCTTCAACTTTACCACTATCCATTTTCACACCATCACCCGAAACAACATACCCCAAAAATGCAACTTCATGAGTGAAGAAATGGAACTTCTTCACATTGGCATAAAGCTTCTCATTTCTCAACAAATCAAACACTTTTCTCAAATGCACAAGATGAGAATCTTCATCAGGACTATAAACTAGAATATCATCAAAATAAACAACTACACACTCACCTACACATGGCTTGAGAACATGGTTCATAAACCTCATGAATGTGCTAGGTGCATTGGACAACCCGAATGGCATCACAAGCCACTCATATAAGCCATCTCTAGTTTTAAAAGCTGTTTTCCATTCATCTCCAGGCTTCATCTGAATCTGGTGATATCCACTTCTCAAATCAATCTTGGAAAACACCCTTGCCCCATGTAATTGATCAAGTAAGTCATCAAGCCGTGGAATGGGGAATCTATAATCAATGGTGATCTTGTTAATGGCTCGGCTATCAACACACATCCTCCATAACCATCTTTCTTTGGCACTAAAAGCGCAGGAACTGCACAAGGACTCAAACTCTCTCGGATCAACCCCTTTTGCAACAAGTCCTCCACTTGCCTTTGCAACTCCTCATACTCTTTAGGGCTCATTTGATATGCTGGTTTATTAGGTAACACAAAACCTGGAATAAGATCAATTTGGTGTTGGATGTCTCTCAAGGGAGGCACTAGCTGGAATATCATTCGGGAACACATCTCCATATTCCTCAAACAATGGCAGTAACTTTGGGTGCATCTCCGAATCCTGCACATCACCATTTTCATCAAATATAACCAAAGCAAAAGCAATAGGCTCACCTCTAAGCTCTCGGGTCAACTCCTTTCTAGACATGAGCAAAGCTTCTCTCTTTGGTGTAGGAGCAATATTTGGCTTTAATGGAGCCAAAGTGATCTTTTGGCCATTCACTCTCAAAGTGTAAGTATAAGCACGACCATCATAGACAACATGTCTATCATACAACCATGGACTTCCAAGTAACAAGTGACAAGCATCCATAGGAACAACATCACACTCAACCTCATCCGAACAGTACTTCCCAATGGAAAATGCTACTACACATCTCAATCTCACTCTCAAGTCTGATTCATCTTTCAACCAACTAAGTTTGTATGGTGAGGGATGGGGAGTGGTCTTCAAACCAAGTTTCTCAACCATTTCTACCGAGGCCAAATTCTCCAAACTCCCACTATCAATGATAACCATACACACTTTTCCTTGGCATATACACCGAGTATGAAACACATTTTTTCTTCTCCAATCTTCACCCTCTACCACTTGAGTAACTTTGAAACATTGTTGCACTACAATAGACTCTCCTTGATCGGCATAGGTGAGTTCTTCCTCTTCCTCCTCCTTGGGTACTTCCTCAACCTCTTCATTATCATCATCATTTTCCTCCACAAGAGTTACAACTCTTCTATTTGGACAATCTGCAGCCATATGCCCAAAACCATGACATTTGAAGCATTTTCTCTCTTGCCTCAACTTAGCTTTCTCGGCATCATCACCACCTTTCTTGCCTTTGTCCTTCTCATCACCTTTCGGTTTAGGCACAAATGGAGACTTTGAAGTTGTCCCCTTGCTAAAATCTTTAACTCCAAACCTCATAACTGATTTGGACTTCAATTGCCTCTCAACCCGCAAGGCCAACTTAGTAACATCATTCAAGGACCAATAAGGCTGCAAAGAAACAACATTAGCAATATCAACTCTCAAACCAACCAAGTAACTTGCAATTGTTTGCTCCTCGGGTTCACTAATATTAGCTTTGATCATCAAGGAATCAAACTCGGCTGTATAGTCCGAAACACTCATGGCACCTTGTTTCAAATTTTGAAGTTTAATGAAAACATCTTACTTGTGTCCTCGGGCAAGAATTTTTTCTTCAACTCTCGGACCATCTTGTCCCATGTCCGAATCTTATCTTTGCCCCTTGATCGGTCGTCAGCAATCATAAAAATAATTCCCAACAAAATCATAATTAAATAGATAGGGTAAGTAGGGGTCGATCCCACAGAGAAGGGTGATAGACTTTATCCGAAAATTCAGTCCTTAAAATCTCTCAAAAACAACACAGAAAGCAGAGGGTTTAGAATAACAATTAAGAAGAAAACAATTATACTAGAAAACAAAGCAGAGTAAATTAAATCTAAGTCTATGACAGATAAGAAAGAAAACAATAATTATGGGAGACCTCTCCTCATTATGGGAGACGACTTGGGCTTGTTATGTGAGTCCATAAGATGTTGTTCCATCCTATGGTATGATGACATACAACTTCCCTTTTTACTGCTTGTCTTCCTAGATGACAGCAGCATTAAAGGAAACTATCTCTTCATGACCTATCATGCCACGTCTTTAGTCAGGGGTGGCATTCAAGGGAAAATTAATAATAATTATTCTGAAAAATAATTATTATTTAATATTTAATTAATAAATTTCGGCACTTATTAATTAATTACAAGATTTTCCTAATTCTATTAGAACTAGGATGGTGCGAAAACTAAGTTTCATCAGGACCTTTAATCAAATCTTGACCACACATCTCAAATGTGAAAACCAATTTACCCTCAATACAATTGAGGTATAAACAGATGCATAGGAATAATATCTAGTTATTAATTAATGTTATTAAATTCTAGACGATTGAATGATCGGCTTAAATTTGCAGATTACATATAGGTGGTTAAACTATTATTTTTTCATAATTAGAGTACCAAGAACAAAAACTCAATGACTAAAAATATATAAATAATCTAGTATGACAATACCGTAATAACAAAAAAAAACAACATAAAATCGGACAAAACCTACATAAAATAGAACTTGAACCTAGCACCTCACAATTGATGCGATACATCTATTAGTTGAGTTATCAATTCGGATATTTCATCATTTAAGTTCATATTTGAGCAAAGTTATTAACTCGAGCAAATTTCCCCGGTCTACGTACATCATTGTTATTTGTTAGCCCATCAATTCCGACATAAAATAAAACCAACACTTTTCATAGGTACCCCAATCAAATAAAAGAATTTGAAATATAAATTTAATCAATCAAAGAGAATAAATATGTACGTCAATAAACTACTCCTTTTTGTTTTTGGAATTATTGCTTAAAGGTTCATTACACAATCAGAGTCACCTTCTTTTTCCCTGTAAATTTTCCATTGATGGCTAGGCAACTAATAAAGCATGATGATTTGAATTGAAATAAAGACATCAAAGCAGCTTTAGGCATATATATAATTTAAAGCGATGGTGATTTTACAGAAATTCCATGCAAAACAGTTTTGAATATATGTTTTTGTGATCCATAGCTCACACAATCAATCATATTGCACATTATTCCTCTTCTTCGGGAAGAGAGAAAAAAGGAAAACAAAAACAAAAAGAAAAGAGAATGAAGTTCATAAAAGTAAAAGAAAAGCCAAAAAGAATTTAAAAAAGAAAAAAACACTCACATTCCACAGTTCCCAATTCCCTTCAAACAGACAGAAGGTCTGCTCTTCTTTTTCTCAGCTCCTCGTTATTGGTAGATTAGCATTTTTTTTTCTTTTTCCTTTTCTTTTACTTTTTTATATAATCCATCTTCTTTATCTTTTGGCCTTTTCATACTCTAGTTTTGAACTTATGTTCTTTTCTAGATCTCAATTTGAGAATGTTATCCTTTTCCTTTCAAGAAAAATGATTTTGATAGGTTGTGGCTTGTGGATATTATTTAAAATAAAATTAATATTACCAATTGAGGTGCTAAAATGAACAAAACTCAAAGATTAAATTAGTAATTAAAACATCATTAAATTTATTTATAAATTGATTTCAATACTGACTTGAATTCAAATCAAAACAGCTGGACAATCTTAACTTAAATCAACTTAAACGTGAAGTGATCCAACCCAGTTTAACGAGAACCTAACATAATCAGTAAAAATAAAAAGATGAACTAAAATAACTTAAAGACAATAAAAATATAATTAAGCTAACCTTACTTTAAATCACTACTATATAAATAATCCATAAATAAATTGCCAATCAGTGCTATATAAACTTTTATTTGTTTTCATAAACACGAAAAGAAAAAAAGTGCTTATTCCATTTATTGGTTCTTAAAGCATAATGTATTGAAATCTAAAATAAATAAATATTATTATTATCATATATATATATATATATTAAAGCTTCCAACTTTTAATTTATCCACATAGCTTTACATATTAAAGAGAAATAGAAAAAGGCAAAGTGAAATCACATGCAAACCACTTTCCCATACAAAGACCAAAATTTTCCCTCACTAACAAGAAAAGCATAAATCCCACTTTTTTTTTCTCATAATATCTCAAGCAGCAAACACCAACACTTTCTCTTTATCCACAATAATATAAATCCCACTTAACTGCTTCCTCATTCTGGTAGTGATACTTATAGTCATAACATAAATTCTCTTCTCAAGTTTTTCTTGCTATCCAAATGATCTTCCTAATTTCTTTCTACTAACTCCAACAATATCCTTGAAACCTTGTCCTTTTTTTGTATTATCTAAGAAGTGAAAATCAAGAGCCATGAGAAGTGGAGTATGCAGTGTGCAGCAAGCATTAACTGCTGAGGCTGCAAACCTAGTAAAACAAGCTGTTGGTCTTGCAAGGCGGCGAGGCCATGCCCAAGTTACTCCTCTCCATGTTGCAAGTGCTATGCTTGCTTCTTCTACAAGTCTTCTCCGAAGAGCTTGTCTTCAATCTCATTCTCATCCTCTCCAATTCAGGGCTTTGGAGCTTTGTTTTAATGTTGCACTTAATCGTCTCCCGGCATCAACTTCTAGCCCTCTCTTAGGCCCTCACACCTCCCACCACCACCCTTCCCTTTCCAACGCCTTGGTCGCCGCCTTTAAACGAGCTCAAGCTCACCAACGCCGGGGCTCCATCGAGAACCAACAACAACCCATTTTAGCTCTCAAGATAGAGTTGGAACATCTCATCATTTCCATCTTAGATGACCCTAGTGTTAGTAGAGTCATGAGGGAAGCTGGCTTCTCTAGCACCCAAGTTAAGAACAAAGTAGAACAAACTGTTTCCTTGGAGATTTGTTGTACTACTACTTCTCAAACAACCTCCAAGGATAACACCAAGCCCCAACCTCTTGTTCCTAATGCTGTGTCTCATTCTTTGTCCTTTCATAATCAGGTTAGGTTTGGGTTGCCCCAAGACATTAACAATGTCTTGAACACAGTTTTAAACAAGAGGAAAAACACTGTGATTATAGGAGAGAGTTTGGGCAGTGCTGAAAGTGTAGTTAGAGGGGTAATGGATAAGTTTGAGAAAGGTCAAGTCTCCGGGGATTTAAGATATGTTCAGTTTATAAGTCTCCCACTATTTTCACTGAGAAATCTGCCTAAAGAAGAAGTGGAGCAAAAGCTTGTAGAACTGAAGTGCCTTGTTAAGAATTACATGGGAAGAGGGGTAATCTTATACTTGGGTGATCTGAAATGGATTTCAGAGTTTTGGTCAAGCTATGGAAGGAACTCTACTACTACTTGTCCTGTGGAGCACATAATCATGGAGCTTAAAAGATTAGTTTGTGGAGTGAGGGAGAATGGGAAAATATTGTTTCTTATGGGAATTGCAACTTTTCAAAGTTACATCAAGTGCAAAACAGGCCATCCTTGTCTTGAGACATTATGGGAACTTTATCCTCTTACAATCTCAGTTGATCACAGCTTAAGCCTCAGCCTTAATCTTGACAGGTAAATAATACTAATTATTGAAACTTTAATTTTAGCTTTTTTCTTTATTTCCCCTTCACATGTGTGTGACATTGATGTTGATTAATCATGCTTTCTTTTTTTGTTTTTTTTGTCTGTGTTACCTTTATTCCAGTGAGTCTCAGCCTCAGCATAGAAGCAATAAGGCATCCATAGAGTGGAAAAGTTGGGTATTGGGTGAAGGTGCAGGAGTAAGCAAGAAGCAGACTTCCTTCATCTTTGATAATAAGGAGTCTTTCCCTGCAATAGTCTCTTCCACTTCAAGTTTACCTTCATGGCTCCAAAACTACAAGCAAGAAAGCACAACAAATCTTTCCCACCACAAGGTATATATATATTATATATATCAAACACTTTACACCTGGTCCAAGTTGGTTAATTATGTCACAAAACTTAATTTTCTTGCATTGAAATTAATGAAACAAGTTAAAATTAATTAACATTGATTATTCCACATCCCTCTAGCTATCTCAGGATTCGGTCAGTGTTAAGGATTTGTACAAGAAATGGAACTCATTTGGCAGCTCAGCAAGTAGTGAGGAGGAAGCTGTTAAGACTGATAACATTATGAGTTTTGAATCCAAAAGGTCACCGAAAGAGCACCAGTTTTGGATATCAGATGATGTTCCTAAGCCAGACCTGCTCTCAAACCCCAACTCTAGCCCGAATTCGGCTTCTTCAAGTGAGGCAATGGAGGAGGATATGGATGGGCTTAACGAGTTCAAGGTTGTTAATGCCGAAAACCTCAGCATATTATGCAATGCCTTGGAGAAAAAGGTTCCGTGGCATAAGGACATGATTCCTGAAATTGCTACCACCATCCTTGAATGCAGGTCAGGATTAAGGAAACTGAAAAGCAGCTTGAGCTTGTTTAAACACAGAGAAAGGCAAGAAACTTGGCTATTCTTCCTAGGTTCTGACTGTGAAGCCAAGCACAAGATTGCAAGGGAGTTAGCCAGACTCATTTTCGGCTCTCAAACCAACTTTGTCTCAATAAGTCTTAGCAATTTCGAATCTAACAACAACAACAACAACAAAAGGAAGAGAGATGAATCTTCAGGTAGCAGCAGCTATGTGCAGAGGTTAGCAGAGGCTTTGAATGAGAATCCTCATAGGGTTTTGTTCATGGAAGATTTGGACCAACTTGATTATTCTTCTCACCAAGCCATTAAGCAAGCAATTGAATCTGGAAAGGTAACACTTTCAGATGGTGAAACTGTTCCTCTTAAAGATGCCATCATCATTTTCACTTGTGATTCTGAAACCTTCACTTCAGTCTCAAGAAAAGGGACCCAAGAAATGGAAGAGAAAAAAACCACCTCCTCTGTCTCTCTAGATTTAAACATTGCCATTGAAGATCATAATTGTGAAGATGGTATTGAAAATTCTGGTATAATTCGTGATATGGGAATTTTGGAATATGTGGATAACCAAATTATTTTCAGAGTTCAGCAACTGTGACAGGTGAAAAGAAGACTAATTGACAGATTCCATAGATGAGGCAAATTCTTTTCTTTTCTTTTTTCTTTTTTCTTTTTTCTTTTTTTTCTTTTAATTTTTGTGTGATAGTGTGTGGGGAGGGGAAAGGAAATTACAAAATCAAACTAACATGGTTTACAATGAAAAGGGGGTTATAATATATCAAAGGGGTGGAAATGGAATGACAAATTTAGCAATGTAGGGCTACTTGTATAATTATTATGTATCTTTGATCCTGTACTTGTTAATATATATATTTTTTGTGGTGCAAACTTGTTAATATATATATTTTTTGTGGTGCAAACTTGTTAATATATATATATTCTATATATAGACTGGTGCACTTAATTTTACTTGTCTATTTATTTATCTAAATATCAAGCATTATATATTCTAATTAATCTCTTTTTGTGCTGGTTTGTTGTGATGGCTGCTTGCTCTTTCGCGTTGTATCTTTGCACTTTATCAGTGCCGTTTCTAGCAATAAATTTTATTGCCTTTGCCTTTCAAAATATATATATATATTCTAATTAATAATTACATTTTTTCAATCTATATATGATGAATGAATAAAAATGGGTTATCGCTACTACTTTAATTCCTGAACTTACTCGGTTTATATATATTGTATATACATAAAAAAAAATCTTGAACTTGTTTTTTTTTAGTTTTTTTTTTTGGAAGTAAAAATCTTGAACTTGTTAGTTGTTAATTACTCCCCCCGTTCCGAATTGAATGACCACATTTGATTTTTTTTTTCAAACGATTTCGTTTTTGACTATTAATTATGAAAAATTTATATACAATTAAAATTTTAAAAAATATGTTTTGAAAAATTTAAGTTTTAAATTTTCCAAAGTTTATTTTAAAAAATTTTTGAAAATTATATTTTTATAATAATTAATGGTCAAAATGACTTTGTTTGACCTAAAAAAATCTAATGTGGCCATTCAATTCAGAACGGTGGGAGTATTTATATATATATATATATATATATATTTTGAGTTTATGGATATACCTTAAACAACATATCCTATCTTAAAAAAATAGTGGACCTCTTCACTAGTGGAGAGGATCCTCTCCCAAAACTCTCCCAAAATAAATACTATTGATGTTTATTTAGTATAATATTTTGAAGTTTTTATAAAATGATAACGATTTTTTCTATAAGTCTAACACATCTTATATACATATAAATATAAATAAATATTAATTGAGTTAAGCACGAGTGATTATAATATTCAGTGTTGGACATTTGGGTTTTATACTCATGATGGTCCAGCCCAACAAAGGAATTATCTTGGTAATTTAATTAAGATTAAATTAAGAAGATAATTAGAGATAATTTTTGAATAAAATTCTTGGGAATTATATCAGAAATGATCTAGCTAGTATTCAAGTGGAATACAACCACTCACATATAAAAGAGAAAAATAAAACTACGTAAGTTGAATCTCTTATTTTTCCATCAGAAAGTTAGAACTTTCTACAGATAAGCTTCTCCCTCCATTCTCAAGCAAAACGGGTTTTTGCACTGTGAAAAGTGAGGTTTCTACTCATCCCTGTAACAGAAGTCCACCACAAGTATCGAAGATCAAGAAACACCGTAATTGACCCACCAAGATCCTGGTTTGATTTCTTTCGCTTCCGCAAATTATTTCTTACATGATTAATGATTTTGATCCATGCTTTGATTGCTATGCTCCATATATCATGTTAATCCTACATTGGTATCCGAGCTTAATTGGGTCTTTTCGTGTTTGTGATCTCAATTGATGGCATTTTGGCATGTTTTTTATTTTAATAGAAAAGTATGAAATTAGTCCTTGATATTCTGGTGATTTGATCATAATATGATGATTATATGATCTGCTATTTTTGAGGTTAAAATGGCTTGTATCGATTGAGATATATCGGGTCAAACTTGTTAAAATCGTAACTTTGACCATAAATTCCGATCCGGGAAAACTACAAATTGATGCATGAAGCTTATACCATTAGAATCCTTATTTCCTTAGCTTTCTATCGGTATATTATTTGCGTAAATCGGATTTCTATGTTGGGAGAATTTTACGTTTTAAGTTGCAGGAACATAATTGAAAGGGGTTTATTTGAAAAGAAAATAAATCTGTAGGTTCAAATTTAACTGGGAGTGCACAGAACGAATCCCACTCTCCTTAGTGGCGCGTGGGCCCCACCACTTGATCACATTGGCGCACTGAGGGTACCAACAGACTCCAGCAGCCACAAGGAACAACTTTAATGTTTCGACCGAGAGCAGATTCTGACCCGAAAGTGGCGCGTAGCTTGCACGCGCCGCTCCGGAAGAGTGAAACAGATAAAAATAGTTTTAAAAGGCAAAAAACGCAGCCCCACACGCGCTTGGTGGCACGTGGGAGCTCTCTGGTGGCACGGTTTTACACCGCCGCCACCAGAGGACTTCAAAAGTCATTTCCTATTTTTCTATTATTTTTTTTAAAAATTTTCGAGTGAAAATTAATTTGTTTTTAATTTTAAAATAAAAAATAATTTAGTGGAAACTTAAGGTGGCACGTTGGTGGTGCTCTCGGGCGGCCAGAGTTGCTGTGACACTTATGGGAATGTGTCCTAAGCAGTGGGAGTGGGGGTGCGCTTCTTGGTTCTCCAGAAGTATTGGTTTGAATATTCTCCTAGTTTAATGCCTTAAAATTCATATTATTTTTTATTATTGTTTTATTATTAATATTTCAGAAAATTTGTGAAGCATGATTGAATTTTATATGGCATGTTTATGATATTGATTATGGCATTGATGTGCTTACGTGTTTGTTCAAACATGTTTATGTGATTAAATTCCATTAAATATTGCCACGATTATTTTTATAAATAATGTAGCATGCAATATTTTTGATGAAATGATGCAATTGATTTGTCATGATTGAGTGGGAGGTTTTAGGTGAAGAAATCTGGGATTTCGCTCCTAAAACTGAAATTTAGCACATGATTATGTTAAGTAGTGTTGATAATTACTACTATGTGAGTGATGATTATGAGCATAGCGATTTTTCGATCTTGTTATTAGTGTATTGTTTGCATGATTTAACATGAATTATGCTGCAAAATATATATACATCTTGTGGTGCATTAGATTAATATTCATTGTGCTTATCCTAATGTAGTTGAGATGGTTGCTAAGAATGTTGTTGCTGATCTGAACAGAGGAGAGAAGTTAGATGGAGACAATTATGATATATGGCGCCGTAAGATCCAATACCTCCTGGATGAGCAAGAGATCTTGGAGAACCTTGATCAGATCATGGTTGAGCCCGAAGAAGGAAACACTGCTCAACACCGTTGCGATCTTGCTGCCTACCAAGAATGGCGCAAGAAAGATCGTTGTGCGCGCTTTACTATGTTAAGCAGCATGCATAATGATCTTATTGGTGAGTTTGAGCAATATCAAACTGCCCATGAGATGTGGCAAGCCCTGAGGAACAAGTATGGGGTGACAACCTTGTCTAAGCTACGCGAATTGAACCTGAAGTTCAATACCTATAAGAAGAAGCCGAATCACTCGATGAAACAGCATCTGAGGACGATGTCGACTTTGATACGCGAGCTTAGTGCAGCTGGGGTTGCCTTGACTAATGAACAGCAGGTTCAAGCTGTGATTTCCTCCCTTCCTGACTCTTGGGAGCACAAGAAGGCAAACATGACACATAATGAGAGTGTCAGGACCTTTGAGGACATTGCACGCCATCTGGAGTTGGAGATGAGCGCTTGAAGGCTGCCAAACCTGCCGCTGATGGTGTTGCTAATGTTGCTGAGTCAAACTCACGCAAGGCATCTTGGCCTAAGCGCAAGTGGACTGGAAAGGTTGTTGGAAAACGTGATGCTGATGAACCTGCACCTAAAAGGGCAAGAACTACCAAGCGCCATAGGGGAAAGCATGGTGGTAAGAAGGATAAAGCTAAGATGGCTTGTTATAACTGTGGGAAACAAGGCCACTTCGCTCGTGATTGCACTGAGCCGAAGAAAAAGGTATTTTCCAAATCAATGTCTTGTTTTGATTGCTTTGTGACTTATGATGATTCTGTTGCTCACCCTTTTCCAATGTGGACTGTGGATTCAGGAGCAACTGACCACTTAGCTCGAACGAGAGTTGGATTTGTCGAGTTCTGTCGGATTCCTGCTGGGAGTAGGAGCATGAAAATGGGGAATGATTCTAGCGTGAATGTGCTTGGAATCGACACTTACAAGCTGGAAATGTGTGGTGGGCGCACCTTGCTTCTCCATGATGTTCTATAAGCTCCGGAAATTCGACGAAACTTGTTTTCAGTTATAACTATGTTAGGCCTAGGCTTTAGGTTTGCCTTTGAGGGCAATAAAGTTGATATTTTCCTTGGAACAACTTATTATGGTTGTGGTTTTGTTGAAAATGGTTTAATGGTTTTGGACCTTGATTATTCTAGCTATAATAAAGTCGATGATTCGATTTCTTTAGTTGTTACGCATGATGATGTTTGCAATGACTCTGTGGAATGGCATGCAAGATTAAGCCATATAGGTCAAGATAGAATGAATAGACTAGCTAGAGAAGGCTTATTGGGCCGATTCGCTAAAGTGTCTTTACCTACATGTGAACATTGTCTTGTTGGAAAGGCAACTAGAAAACCATTTGGAAAAGCCAAACGGGCATCTGTACCATTGCAATTAATCCATTCTGATGTTTGTGGCCCAATGAATGTGAGGGCAAGGCATGGAGCAAATTATTTCATCACATTCATAGATGACTTTACGCGATTCGGTCACGTCTATTTGATCTCCCACAAGTCTGAAGTATTGAACTGCTTTAGACGTTATGTTGCACCGGTTGAGAATCAATTAGGCCAAAGCATTAAGGGTTTACGAACTGACCAAGGGCGCGAGTATCTGTGAGAGCAGTTTAACGAGCTCTGTGATGAAAAGGGAATTTTGCGACAGCTAACGATTCCAGGGACTCCGCAACAAAATGGTGTAGCGGAAAGGAGGAATCTTACCCTCTTGGATATGGTAAGGTCAATGATGGCGCAAGCAAATCTTCCAATTTTGTATTGGGGAGATGCATTACTTACTGCAGCCTATGTCCTTAACCGTGTGCCATCCAAGTCAGTGTCTTCCACTCCATATGAACTCTGGACCGGCGAAAAACCTGATTTAGGTAATTTGCGGCCTTGGGGATCAGCTGCTTATGTTCACACAACTTCTCACAAGGATGGGAAATTAGGCCCTAGAGGGAAAAAGTGTATCTTCATACGATACTCAGAATATTCCAAAGGGCATGTGTTCATAAGAGAGCATGGAGATGGAACAGTGACTGAAATTGAGTCACGAGATGTGGATTTCTTAGAAAAAGATTTCCCAAGAAGAGGGGAAGTTGAGATAGAGATAGATCTCTATGAAAAAGAGGATCTAGATATGGGAGCACCAAGTAGTCCGATTGAGAATGAGGGAGCGATTCCTCAAACTCTCGGGGACGATGGGGGTGATTTACCATCAAGTTCATCTTTGCCGATAGATGAGGATCCCCAAGCTCAGTTGCGTAGAAGCAAACGTGGAGGTGTCCCTCGTCGTCGTTTTGAGGTTGAGGGGGAAATGAAGCTGAGCCTAAAACGTTCAAAGAGGCTCTATCTTCCCTTGCTGTTCAAGAATGGACTAATGCAATGAAGGATGAAATGGAGTCAATGAGGACTAACCATGTCTGGGACTTGGTTGATCTACCACCTGGGCGAAAGACTATTGGGAACAAATGGGTTCTCAAAGTTAAACGTAAGGTGGATGGTTCTATTGAAAGATATAAGGCTCGCCTAGTAGCAAAAGGGTACACATGACAAGAAGGTGTGGACTATGAGGAAACCTTCTCATCGGTAGTGAGGTTCGCCTCAATTCGCTTGATTCTAGCCATAGTTGCAAATTTTAACCCGGAAGTTTACTAGATGGATGTCAAAACTGCATTTCTCAATGGAGAGCTAGATGAGGAGATCTACATGGATCAACCTGAGGGCTTTGTGGAAAAAGGTCAAGAGCGCAAAGTCTGCAAGCTCAAGCGATCTATTTATGGCCTAAAGCAATCATCTAGGCAGTGGTATCTTAGATTTCATCAAGCTATTATTCAGAATGTGATACGGGGTTGGCTCAAAAGGCCTTAAAATGAGTTGCTTTCACTTGTACCCGAATCTATTTGTGCTTAAAGTGCTTAAAGAATAGCACTTTCAATCCTAAGGGTAAGTGTTTAGGGAAGTGTTTAGGTGAAAAACTAATGCAACTCTCAAAGGAATTGCAAGATTAAGCACACGGGTTCAATAGGCTCAAGGATACAGATTCACCACCAAGAGCTTAGAACCGGTTGAAACTCACCACCAAAGAACACTACTTGATGCAGATTTCACCACAAGGAGAATTCAATGGATGAACAAGCTTCGATTAATCCCACATCAACAAGAGATACAGATTACACCACTCAAATTGACAAAGGAAAGCTTATGCAAACCTAGACAAGGCTACAAAGCATGAACAAAGTTCAAAGTTTACAAAATTCAAGTCTAAGTTGCAAAATGCTTCATCCGTAGCTTATATAGTAGGATTAGCAACTAAACACACTTAACTAATGCTAATAAAACATGCTTAAGTAAACATAAACAAGAGTTTAGCTTAACTATCCGAATTAGCTCAAATTGAGCTCAATTAAGGTGTGAAACCAATTCGGGTTGTAGGTAGCCGAATTGATCAATTCCATGCACAAAATGATGAAGTCTCACCAAGTGGAACAACTTGCCATCATCTTCCAACCAAAATGGAGAACTTCACACAAGGGTTTTCCAAGCCTCCTGATACGAATCTAGTTGTTTTAAGATTCAAATCCACCCTTGTGACCCGCCAAGAATCAACTTGAACAACTTTCAACTTCTAGATGTGTATGTCGACAATCTCACCCAAGCAATCTTCTTCTTTCGTCGGCCTTAGACCTCCAATTAGACCTGCAATTGAACACCTAAGATCACAAGATTCACAAGCAATCAAGTATCATAACTTAATTGTTTGCTAGGACTCTACAAGATTGAAGAACCCTAAGTTTTGCTCAAACTAGAACAAAGAAGCTAAGATAATCAATTTGGGTAAAAACCTCAATTTTATTAATCAAGTCAACTTATGTTTACAAGAGGGGTTTGGTGCCTTTATATAGGCATAGGGTGATGCCCTAGATCTAGAAAAATAACCTAATTTTCGTCCAAATATATGGCCTAGGGTAAAACTAGTCCAAACCCAACTAGGAAAAGGAAATAAAGACATAATTAAACAAGGATTGGACTTAGTCAAACAAGGCCCAACCCAAATAACATCAAAACTTAAAAATAAGCTAATTAAAGATAGAATAAAGCCCACAATGGCCAAATTACAACTCTAATGACCTAATGCTCATCGATTTCAAGAAGAATGCACAACTTGGAATCGATGGGAATATTCCTTTGTTGATGATCTCCAATGGGCTTCAAATGATCTCCGATGGCTTTAAACTCTTCAAGATGAACTCCAATGAGGCCAAACAAAGCTTCCTTGAACCTTTTAGCTCTTGCCCTTGTCATTGGGCCTAATGGCATCTTCAATGGATCAAGTGGCATCTTAGGCAACTCCGATAAGCTTGAAACTTCTTCCTTAGCATCTTCAAGCTTCTCCAAGCCTCCTTGCCGCATATGCACATCCTCTCCATGATCTCGATTGTGCTCTTCAAGACCATGATGAGTCCTTGGCGCATCATCCCCTCTCCCTTGAAAAGGATTTGTCCTCAAATCTGCATCATTATCAAACAAGGATAAGTTTGAGACATTAAAAGTAGCACTTACATTACCATATTCACTAGGAAGATCTAGCTTGTAGGCATTGTTGTTGATCCTCTCCAAGACTTGGAATGGACCATCTCCACGAGGTAATAGCTTAGACTTCCTCTTCTCAAGGAACCTTTCCTTTCTTAGAAGCAACCAAACCCAATCTCCAGGTTTAAAGATGACCTCTTTGCGCCCCTTGTTAGCATTCTTCATGTAGTGTTGAGTTTTCTTCTCAATTTGAGCTCTAACCTTTGTATGAAGATCCCTAACAAAATCTGCCTTGCGTTGCCCATCCATGTCAACTTGCACACTTAAAGGTAAACTCAACAAATCTAATGGAGTTAAAGGATTAAAGCCATACACACATTCAAAAGGTGAAAATGCAGTTGTACTTTGTATGCTTCTATTGTATGCAAATTGAACATGAGGTAAACAATCTTCCCAAGTCCTTAAGTTCTTTTTAATCAAAGCTCTAAGTAAGGTAGACAAAGTCCTATTAACTACTCCAGTTTGACCATCAGTTTGAGGATGACAAGTAGTTGAAAATAACAACTTAGTACCTAACTTAGCCCACAAAGTTCTCCAAAAGTGACTTAAGAACTTAGCATCTCTATCACTCACAATCGTCCTAGGCATTCCATGTAGTCTAACAATCTCTTTAAAGAACAAATTAGCTACATTAATGGCATCATCAGTTTTGGTGCACGCAATAAAGTGTGCCATCTTAGAAAACCTATCAACAACCACAAAGATAGAATCTTTACCTCTCCTAGAACGAGGTAATCCTAAAACAAAATCCATGCTAATATGAGTCCATGGTTCATGAGGAATAGGCAAAGGAGTATACAAACCATGAGGTTTAGATGTAGATTTAGCTTGCAAACAAGTAATGCAACTAGAAACATGCTTTCCTACATCATATCGCATTTTAGGCCAAAAGAAGTGTTCATGCAATATCTCATATGTTCTATCAACACCAAAGTGACCCATTAAACCACCCTCATGATATTCCCTCACAAGCACAAAACGCAAAGAACAAGTAGGTATACACAATCTAGACTCTTTAAACAAAAATCCATCATGCTTATAATACTTCCCAAATCCAGAAATTCTCACATGCTCTAAACACCATCACTAAAGTAAGCATCACTAGCATATAAGTCTTTAATAAACTCAAATCCAAGAAACTTAGAATCAAGCATGGAAAGTAAAACATACCTCCTTGATAAAGCATCGGCTACAACATTCTCCTTACCTTTCTTGTAGCGCACCACATATGGAAAAGATTTAATGAACTCATATCTCACACCATATGGATTGAGTTCAATTTCTCTAATGGATGACAATCCACTAGGAATTTCCTCACAAAAGTAAGCTTCAAACTTCCCTCCTTGTATCAAAACAAGTCCAATTCCTACAAATTCACTCAAAAAAGACACAATATTGCTTGGAATAGCTCCAGCCAAGTTGTTAGTACCCATTAGTGTATTTCGAAACAAAGGTAAGATGAAAACAGAATTCTCATGCAAAACACTCTTAACCTCACTTTTAGCTAACATACACTCTTTAACAACTTTGTTAGAAGTCTTTTTTCTTTGACCCCAAACAGTCCTATTTTCAATGCTATGATCAACCAAAACAGATTTGTTTTCATCACAATTAGCATCCAAAACAGAATTTGTTTCATCACAAACAACACCTAAAACAAATTTAGTGTTATCACAAACAACACTCAAATTAGGTTTAGTATCATCGCAAACAACATCTAAAACAGATTTCATGTCGTTGCAAACAACACTCAAATCAGGTTCAGAATTACCCTTTGAAAATAAGGTTGTTTTATCATCAAAACAATCAACAATTTGAGAATCGGTGTTACCCTTTTCTTTAGCCCTAAATTCATCATCCAATTTAGCAAAATCATCTCTCACTTTAATTTGATCTTTTAAAGCTTCTTGAAGTGATAAAGGAACTAAAGTAACAGGCCGCTTACCATGCATAAAAGAGTACTTGTTTGTCTCACCATCATGCTTCACCTTGTTGTCAGATTGCCAAGGTCTCCCAAGCAACACATGACAAGCTCGCATTGGTAGCACATCACACAAGACATCCTCTTTGTACCTGCCCAAAGAAAGAGTAACCAAAACTTGTTTGTTAACCCTAATTTCTTCTCTATCATTGATCCAACTTAAGCTATAGGGTTTAGGATGTTTAGAAGTAGGTAGTTGTAACTCTTTCACCAAATAATCACTAACTATGTTTTTACAACTATCTCCATCTATAATCACACTACCAGGCTTTCCATTCGCATACATCCTAGTATGGAACAAATTCTCCCTTAGAACATCCCCTTTCACATAGGCACTCAAAGTTCTCCTATCAACCAAACTAAGTGGAGCTTGTTGATTTTGAACCCCCAAGGCCTCAATTCTTGTTGTTATAGTGCCTAATTGTTGCATGATAGCTTGCAACGAGGTAGCCACATTATTGGCTTGATTTTGATCTCTCATTGTACCTACACACAAAGAAAAGTTAGTAATAAAAATTCCTCACTAGTGTGTGTGTGATTTACCTTTGTTGTGCTCTCGTGTTTGCACTCAACCTATGGATTGGCGATCCACTACTCTCTTAATGATCTCACAAGATTATGCCTTTTTCTAGCTTCAATAGGCCTAATAAGAGCAAATTCTTAGAGCCTCCTTTCTTCTCGTGACCTACTTGAGGAACAAACAATTAACTTGAGTGAATCAAAAACAAAAAGTGATCTATACAATCCAAACAGCCTTTTGTCTCCCAAACTTGCTGCACAAAACACAATTAGCAACACAAATCAATCAATTTAATCAATTATAAACCCTAGTACCACTTAGATCCAATTTTGTACCACTTGTCTCCAATAGGGTTTAAACCTGAAATTCTTCAAATTAGATCTCAATTCATAGCAAAACCAACCCAAGAATCTCAAATAAGCAATCAATTAGAGTTAGATGCAAACAAATCAAACAATTGCAAACACAAAACCCTAATCCCCAATATACCCGGATAAGAAACCCTAGGTCAAAGGTGCGGCAGACACAAAAGATTTTTTTGATTTTTTTCAGTATTTTTCCCAGAAAGATCACACTAAAAGAAGTCTAGATCTCAAATTTCAAAACTTTCCGAGCTCAAACGAAGCCAGAATAAATTTCACAAGTTTCTGGTCGAAATTTTTTTATTTTTGTTTTTATTTTTTTGATATTTTTCGATTAAACAACAAGGTATGAGGACTCTAAATCTGAATTTTCAAGTCGATTGGAGTTAATATAAAACCACAATAAATTTTTGAATTTTCGGAATTTTCAGATCTAGAAAATTTGAAAAAAACTTTGATGGATGAGATGGATGAAAAACTTGATGACAGATGAATAGAAGGACAGATTTACCGATTGAAGATGACAACCTATGCTCTGATTACCAATTGATACGAATCTAGTTGTTTTAAGATTCAAATCCACCCTTGTGACCCGCCAAGAATCAACTTGAACAACTTTCAACTTCTAGATGTGTCTGTCGACAATCTCACCCAAGCAATCTTCTTCTTTCGTCGGCCTTAGACCTCCAATTAGACCTGCAATTGAACACCTAAGATCACAAGATTCACAAGCTATCAAGTATCATAAC